>JASDQU011310587.1:24728-40497 GCA_032191745.1 Picea mariana | reverse complement strand
AAAGTAGCGGTGGCCGACGGATTTAATGTGTCTTGCACAAATAAAATTCCTAGATTGGCCTTGACAATTGGTAACTACACCTTGACAGAATAATTTTATGTGGTGGATGTGGCAGATTCAGATGCAGTGTTGGGATTTCAGTGGCTTCAGACATTAGGGGACATTACCACAAACTACAAACAAATGACCATGAATTTCTTCACACCAGGAGGGAAACAGGTTGTATTTCAAGGCATGGCAAACAATTCTCCTACAATAGTATAAAACAAAAGAATGGAAGCCATATTCAGATATGGAGATGTAGTATATGAAACACAGTTCTTTATTACGTCCCAGACGGATGATGAAGGCATAAGGCACTATCATACACACATCTAGGATTTATTGAGTAGACATGACAAGGTGTTTGGGCAGATACCTCTAAGGAGACCTCCTGACAAAGGTTTTGAGCACACCATCAAACTTGCGGAAGGGGACAAACCAGTGATCACCACCCCGTACAAGCGTCCCAAGAAGTTCAAAGATGAAATAGAAAAATCAATCAAGGAGTTGCTTGACATGGGGCACATAAGACCCAGTTCCAGTCATTTCTTTTTTTCGGTGGTCTTGGTTAAGAAGAAGGATGGGACCATGTAGATGTGTATTGATTTTCGGGCCTTGAATAAGAAAACAATAAAAAACAGGTACCCTATACCCATGATCAATGAGCTGCATGGAGCAGTGTATTTCTCGAAGATTGATATTCGATCAGGATATCATCAGATCAAAGATTGCGAGGAGGACATTCATAAAACTGCCTTTAGGCGCCATTATGGGCACTATGAGTTCTTGTTCATGCCTTTCAGATTGACCAACGTGTCTGCCACTTTTCAGTCATGCATGAATCACATATTTAGGAAGCAGTTGCGGAAGTTCCTATTGGTATTTTTTGATGATCTCTTGATCTATAGTAAGACCCGGGAGGAGCATTTGGCGCACTCGGAGGAGATTTTGAGCATTATGGATGAGCAGTCCTTATATTCCAAGGAATCTAAGTGCAAATTCGGTATGACACAGGTTCTCTACTTGGGGAATATAGTCAACGCACAGGGAGTGCAAATTCACAGGGAGAAGATACATGCTATTCTAGATTGGCCACCACTTAAGGATATCATGCATTTGCGAGGGTTCCTTGGAATCTGTAGTTACTACAGGCACTTTGTGTCAGGATTATCTCAGTTTACCGCCCCTCTTACAGATCTTACAAAGAAAGGGGCTTTTTGTTGGACAAAAGAGGCCCATAAGACCTTTGATAAGATGAAGGGAGTGATGATTTCTTGCCTCGTTTTGGCACTTCCTAATTTTACTCAGCCCTTTGTGTTAGAATGTGATGCATCTGATGTGGGAATAGGAGCGGTTTTGATGCAAAAAAAGAATCCTATTTCATATGAGAGCAGGAAGCTCTCTGCCCTCGAAAGACTTTATCCCATCTATGACAAGGAAATGCTCGCCATAATGCAGGCATTGGAAAAATTCAAACAATACCCGGTAGGTGGGAGGTTTGTGGTCAAGACTGATCACAATAGTTTGAGGCATTTCTTAGGGCAAAAGAATCTTAAAGAAAGGCAACAGAAATGGGTTAGTAAAGTGCAAGCCTATGACTTCGATATTGAGCACGTCAAAGGAAATAACGATGTCGTGGCTGATGCTCTATCCAGAAGACCAGAGTTGTGCTCGCTATCAGAGATATCTGTGGATTGGAAATCCAAGCTTCTGGTGGAGTATTCCAAGAGAAAATTTGCTTGTGAGGTGATGGATAACAACGTGCAGGATTATAGGTACAAGGTGGTAGATGATATAATCTACTACAAGGATTGCATATACTTGGTTCCAGAGTCCAAATTAAAGTAGAAAATTATGAAAGCCATGCACGACACACCTTTAACTGGGCATCCAGGATATTTCAAGACGTATAGGAAGATCAGAGAGAGGTTCTCATGGAAGGGCCTCAAAGATGATATATTGAGGCATGTGCGGGAGTGTGTGACTTGTCAGCAAAATAAAGTGGAGTAGACCCACCCTGCAGTATTACTTTAGCCACTGCCCATTCTAGAGCAGAAATGGGAGAGCATATCCATGGCCTTTATCACAGGGCTGCCAAAGACACAGGGCCGAGATTTCATTTATGTGGTGGTCGATAGGTTGACCAAGTTCTCTCATTTCTTTTCCATATCCTTAGAGTACAAGGAAACACAGGTAGCAGATTTATTCTTCAGGGAGATATTCAGGCTTCATGGGTTGTTGAAAAATATTGTTAGTGACAGGGATAGTCTATTTATGAGTGCTTTTTGGCAGGAACTATTCAGACTCACAAGCACAGAGTTGACTCCCAATACGAGTTACCAGAGACAGACAGATGGCCAAACATAGACAGTGAACAAATGGTTAGAGGGGTATTTGTGTAACTACGTGGCCGGGTAGCAGAAGACATGGGTTAAGTGGTTACATTTGGGTGAGCATTGTTATAACACCACTTATCATATGTCCATGGGGATGTCACCATTTAGGGAAATATATGGATATGATGCCCCATAATTTGTAGACTTCTCGTTTGGGGACAATAGGGATCCCAAGGCCAAAGACTAGATTCAGGAGAGCCAAGATATTCTTAAGGCTCTTAAGGATAACATGCAGACGACCCAGAACCAACAGAAGATATATGTAGATAGACACAGGGTCAAGCACACCTTCGAGGTAGGGGACTTGGTGTTTCTCAGGCTGCAGCCATATATACAATCTTCTCTGAAGAAGAGTGGTGCGGAGAAACTTAAGCCACAATTTTACGGACCTTATAGGGTGACCAGGAGAGTTGGTGAAGTGGCTTATGAGCTGGAGTTTCTAGAAGGGAGTAAGATCCATAATGTGTTTCACCTCTCATGTCTCAAAAAGGCATTGGGACAATAAATCACAACTTCAATAGAACTGCCTCCATTGGATGAGGAGGGGAAGCTAGTACTAGTTCCTGAGGAAGTATTGGAGGTTCGGGAAAATAAGCTTCAGAACAGGGTAATCAAGGAATAAATGGTCAGATGGAGAGAGTTGCCTACAAAAGATGCCACTTGGGAGAGTGAACAAATTTTGTAGCACCTGAATTTGCAATTGCTTGGCGACAAGCAATCTCAGGGAGGGAGGACTGTAATGTCCCCTTCCGAGTGATCATGGGACTTGGACGCAGTAGCCTAAGTAATTACCATAGGCTATAGTCCTTAAGAAGGGAATTAATTAAATATTTAATGTCCTAAGGGGAAAAGTGCCTAACAAAACGACATTAGATAATTAAAAAGGGGAAAAAAGGAAAAAGTGCCTAAAGTGACTTAGGAAGAATATGAAACACCACTTAAATTGATTAAAAGGGAAAAAGGGTTGCAAAAGAGTCAACGAACAAATAAAAGGAAAAAAGGAGGGCGCTCTCTCTCATTCTAGTATTGGCATTTTTCTAATTTCTCATTGAGAGAGCTCATTGTGGCTTTGGAACTCTTGGGACGAAAACCCTAGGAGGAATTTTCAGATATTGGCTTCGGTGGTGAGACCATCCACCCTCGTTAGTCGTTCTGGAGAAGAGATCATCCAGATTTCTTCCGTGTGATTCATTGCTAACAAAGATATCTTCAGTAGTGGTTCTTTTAATCAGATTTGTGATTGAGTCTAGAGGTGGAAGCTGAGTTTGGTGTTCAAGAGGGTCGACCAGTTGGAAGAAGACCAAGCTTCCTTAGAGAATAACGTGGGTTCTTCAACATGCTCAATTTATGAGAGTTGGGGCGCATTCTATGTGGTAAAAAGGGAGAATATCATTGTGAGAGCTGAGTCTTTATTTCTGGAGCATCACTATCCCTTCATGGACCATTTCCTCACTTGTTTCTTAGCTAGTGGAGGCGCTGGAAAATATATATTAGTGATAATAGAGTTTTCCCCAAACCTAGGCGCATTACCAGTGACTGAGGGGCCGATTTCTCCATTATCTAAGTCACACTACATTGTTGGGCTGAGTTATGATGAGAAGGGGGTGAATTACTTCATTATGAAAAAAATATATATGTGTTGGGTCATGTCTCTTGCTCTGTGACTGAAGTTATTGCTGAGGGTTGAAATATTTTTGCAAGAAGGGCCTTCTCAAGTTCTGGATCATATTTCTGCTCATTGAGGGAGAATATGGAGTGTGGGTCGACTTGTAGACTGGTGGGAGGTGATTCCTTGTAAGTTGGGCACATTCTCCTTGCAAAATAGGAAGGTCCTATTGTGGGTGATGATATTTGGAAGTGTAAAGTCTTTGGCAACTATCCACAACACCATTTCCTCAACATATGTAAAGACCACCTACAGTAATAAACCATAGGTTCATCATCACTTATTTAAAGTTCTATTTGTTGATTGTTTAATGTGCAATGGCTGTTGTAATTTTCCAGCACAACGATTGTCTTTGAGTTCCTATATATATGTGTTATAAATTAAATCGTAGCATAGCTGGGTATTGCCATCTTATTTGTTGTCATATATGTTGGGTATCAAATCAATTTAAAGGAGAAACAATGAACTATTATGAACTTTCTAAATTAGCAAATACCCAAGAATACCAAACAACAAAGTGTTTGACAAAACATCCCACCATAAACTGTTAGAAAATACCAAAACAATTACCAAATATCATTACAAACATATAAAGAAGGAATCATTGATTGGTAAAATAAACAACGACCAATCCAATTGAATTAGAAGATTCGATCGATGTAAAAATCCAAGCCATGGAGGAAGGTGTTGTAACCTTTGAGATGTGGATAGGAAACTATACCAAGGCATTCAAAAGATTTGATTGATTTGTTTTTAAGTAGATCTGTCCTAAAACTGAGTATTTTTGTTGCTAATTTAGGCTTGTATCTTTAGTCTTTGAATATTTAAAGATTTAAGATTAGAAGACAAAATCATTCTATGTTCTAGACAATTAAGACTTTAGAAGATGAAAGAACATTTTTAGAGAAAACAATCTGGAAATTAAAATAATGTATCCTCTGATAAATATTACAAAACTTTCAACAAGAATAACTGATGTTTGATTATGTATCTTAAACCATAATATAGTTTGAACAAAAATAATACTTCTTCTTGTTTCAAAAAGGAATAATAAAATATAAGCACATGTTTTCTTTATACTCACAATATATTTGAAGAAATATGAAACTTTTAATGATACTTTTGCAACATTATGATGGTAGTTGTTGTACTAAGTCATCATAGTCATGGCAGTAGATACATTTAAGAAGAATCTAAGATCATGAAAATAACATAAGGAGAGAGAGATCACATAATCTGAAACATAAAAGTTTGAGTCTTCAAAACTTGCATAATGTTTATTAAAGCTTAAGCTCGGGCCAAAAAATTCTCTTTACATTGAGTTCTCATGAACATTTATACAAGTTAGGTCGAAAACAAAAATGGTTATTCGATCCCATTTATTAGAATATTGAGATACAACAAAATCTTTGACTCCTTATAAATAGGATAACTGGAGGAGTCAAATCCTAATTTTATTCATCTTCTTTGGTGAGTTATCCCGCTAACAATTGGAGGAGGATATTCCAAGTCACATCTGAAGGATAACTGAATGATTTCATTTTCCTGAATGCAATATCCAACTTAGTGTATCTTTCATATGTGGGGGTATGTGAAAATAAGTTCTTTGTCTGCCATAAAAGATAGAAGTCTTCTATGAATAGGTCAACAATGGTTTGACCTCTTAGAGTATTGGCCATATTTTGAAACTTCTCATCTTTTTCCCTGGAAATGAACAAGCTTTTTATGTAGTTTTCATATAACAATAACTTGCCATCTTTATCCGAGGATGAAGGTAACCCCATCTTCACTAAATTTTCAAATTTGTTGGAAAAAGATTCCACATTTCTTTTCAATGCTAAGCATTAGTTTTGAGCTTGTTGTATTAGATTCCTTTTTGTGAAAATTCTTTTAGTTTCCATCACCATTTTTGGTCTATCATTAACACCTTTGTTTGACAATGTCTGTCTAGAGTTGGAATTTATGAACTTTACGATTTGAGTGGAAACTTGGGGTTTTGTTCCTAATTCATGAAATTATTTATGGATTACTCATCTGCTTCATCTATCAGTAACATTTTATCACCTATTATTTTGAAATAATCCCAAAGCTTGGCTACTTCACCGATGATTTCATCCCAAATGAGATGTTTGGATCCTACCAAATATTTTTTACCTGACAGTTTAGACTTCATCTGTTCCATATCAGTTAACATCTTAGCCTCTAGTTTCTGATATTCTGCAATAATTTTGTCTTTATCATTGATTTCTTCTTTTTACTATGAGATTGTTTTCTTCAAGCTTTCAATTTCAACACCTTTCAGGTTTAGATATGCTAATTTCCTTGATAGTTTAGCTGTTGGATTTGATGTCTATGTTTCTTGAAGAGAAGAAGACCCTCCTTTTAAACTTTCAATATGTTTTTCATACATTTCCATTTTCTCTCCCATCTCTACCATTTTCTTCACAAGTTAGTCTTTTTCTGCCTGGATTGCCTATAGTTCTAGGGTCTGTACATGGTTAGTTCCTGGGATTTTAAGCTTTTACTTCAGAACTTGGATTTCTTTGTCCTTTGTTTTTATCAATGCTTAAATGGATGCCTCATCTTTTGGATTAGTTCTTAATTATATTATCCATTGTTCTATCTCCTCCACTCTTATCTTCCTGGTCCTAGTAGCCAAATTTTCATTCTTTAAATGAGTCCTAAGATTATCATTTATAGCTTGGAGTTTCTTGATTTCAAGATTAGCTATCATGGCATCTTTGTTTATCATTTTTGTAGTTTGTCTGTGCAATTCCAATTTATCCAAAGGATGAACAACTTTTAGATCAATGGAGATGTTTATTACTTTTTTATGCTCCTTTGGCTCCATGAATGTTATATTCAAACTCCCTTTCTCATAATCTACAACTGAGATCATTCTGGTCTGATATGCATCATGGTCATAGAATTTGGAAATCATACTCTTCTTGATGCTTACACCCGCCTTTCTAATTTCCATGAATTGTTGAACTTGGTATAATTGCTTTGATTGATCAATAGTCCCTGATTTTGTTTCACTTTGACTTCTCACACTTTTGAGATTTTCTGAAGATGTTACCTCTACAGTGACAACATGGCCCTTTTTCTTTTGGCATTATTTCTTTAGGCAATTCTGGATCTCCTTCTTCTTCAAGTACTTCTAATTTTTGTTTTTTGGCCGATCCTTCTTCCCCTGTCTCTGAATTCTCTGAGGTAGGCTTTGAATGTTTCATTTTGTATGTCTTCTCAAATTGTTGTGGCTTTTGTGTGATTGGATTCTTCACTGACTGATCGGATGATTTACCATGGATATGTAGAATGTTATGCACATCTTTCCAATTGTCTTGATTTTCCAATAGCTCCAAATTCTCTTTTTGCTGATGTTGATAAGGACTCTACCCATGTGAGATTATTTTTGATGAAATTATGCCATGAAGGTCATAATTCCACGGTTCTTTTTATTGTAAGCCCATATTTGAAAGCATCTTTGTCGTCACCTGCAATTTTGATATGATATTCCCAATAAAAGGACCTACCTTCTCCTTCAATTTAAAAGTTACCTTATAATTATTTGGCACAAAGTGAATTTCATCAGAGTTCAATCTTTGCCTAACATATTCAAGAACAAAAATTCTTTGAGTCAAGAAAACATGCAAGCGAAAGGGAGAAAGTTGACAACCATAAACCTTGATTTCGGTATAATGTTCAAAGATATACCAGTCTCCCACTTTATTGTCTGGTCTTAACAGTAATAGTTTTTTGCATTCAGGAAAGATTCTAGGGGGAAATTGATTGTGTATGATTTGGTAAGCTTTAGACATAAATTGATCAACATACTGTGAAAATTCAACATTCAAAGGTTTTTTCATAATCACAGAAGTCCAGTGAGCAACTGAAATTTGGTTACCAAGAACATCTTCAAACTTTAACCCTATATGCATAAAATGAAAGGCTTGTGTAAATAGAAAAAGGAGAACTAGGTAAGAACGGTATCTAAAGATTTAGAGAAATTCAAATTTAGAAAGTTGGTAGTGGTTTTGATTTGCTAAGAATTGGGCATAATTAAATTTAGTGATGGGTTTGGTTGTGATTGGGCAGATTGAAACCATAATCCCTAACATAAATTCATCAACTGTCAAATCATATTTTATCCCCAATATCATAGAAATCATAGAAATAATTTTTTGAGAAGTTTCATGAAAGAGATTTGATTGAATAACAACATTATCACCTAGAACATCAATATTTGTACAGAGATATGACTGTAGCAAGGTAACCCTTTCTTTTGTTCCAATTCTATGAAACATTTGGCTGCTACTAATTCATTTAGTGGTTTGCTATCGGGATTCATTGGCCATCTCATCATCTCTTTAATAGTCTGAGTGGTTAATTAAATGAGAATATACCCAACTATAGAAGTTAGGGATTTCTTGGATGGGACATAATTCTCAACGCACTAAACTACAAAATCCAGGAAATGATATACCTAGGGTACTAAAAAATTGGTGAGGTATAATTCCCATGCATAATAATGGTCAACCAAATCCCTAAAACCCTCGTTTACCTGCTGGTATAGCTCAGAGGGATCAAATGAAAAGACAAGATCGAAAATGTCTTTATCTTTGTCGACAATATCTTCCTCTTGACATTTATATTTTTCTTACTTTCTGTAGGTTGAGATGACTGCATTTTAGAAATGACAACAAAAAGAATAAAAAATGATTTAGGTTTACCCGTGGAGGATGTTGATTGGTACATGTATTAGACTTGATTTGTGATGGTGAATTTGGCAGGAACTCTTAATCGAGCGCTTGAACTCTTTACAAACTCAAAATAAATCAATTATTTGACCTTTACCCTTTTTTCACAAAGAAACAAATATGTGTCGTTGTTTGATTAGCGAAATATCAATTTAAAAATAATAATTTTAAATCTTTTACCTTTTCATTGGCTGATGTCATTCTGGACACGTGTCGACCTCATGTCGATTGCGGGGGGGTCGAGTGTGGTTAGGCTAACCATATACCCCGAGGGCCACAATCGACAAATGTGCACCACATCAAAAGAAAGTTAACTAGGGTAGAGTTTTGTGCCCCCCTTTATGTTAAACGTCGAGCACACAGGGGTACTGCAATCCACTATGGATCGTTGATATGACGATTCGAGAGCGCGATCAAATATGCAAGAATAAACACTTTTTAGTAATACAAAAACTATATAATACAAAATAAAAATCTTAACTAACAAAATTACAAAACTTAAATGATATTTAAATTGTATAACAAAGATTTATAATAAACTTTTGTTTTATTAAAATAAAATAAAATTATTCTAAAAGGTAAAAATCCTATGAAAAAGAGAATTTATTCAAAATTAAACTAATTTGCTTTTTATTTTTATTATTTTATATATTTTTTGTTTTTATTTTATTTTTGCAAGACTATATGTTTTATCAACCTCAACTTCTAAATCATAGAAAATTTCAAATTTTATAAAATTTGGACTATGTTACAACAAAAAAAAACCAATCTAGATCTAGTGAACATAAAAAATTAGAAATATCAAATCTAATCGAAGTAGGGATATATTCAAAGGTTTAAGAAGAAAAAATGAAAAGTTGAAGTATCTCTACCAATAAATATTTAATGATCAACAAAGTGACACTAGTGTGCAAACATACTATCAAAAGTGAAACAAGAAAACACTACAAGTTTGAGAAAGAAAAATCATGTTACAAAGACACTTTATCAATATCCTAATCATAATAACAGATATTGTAACCAATTAATATATCAACATTGCTCCAAAAAATCATAGTTCCAATACAATCCAACCTCAAAACAAAGGTTATTGGAACACAATTACAATTCCAATTCCATATAAGATTGAATTAGAGTGATCATGCCCTTTCACTATTTGGCTGCTCAACTCTACAAAGATCACATTATTTTGTGTTTTCAACTTCAATAATGAAAAAATATGACAAGTCATTATAGATCAAAATGAAGACGTGGCCTTTTCCATAAAATGCTTTGAGAACAAAGCATTTTTGAATGGATATGTAATGCAATGAGTTGATAAAATAAATAAATTAAAATACATAATAATAATTATTAATAATAAAGTTAAGAAACAAATTTAATGAGTTGATAAAATAAATAAATTAAAATACATAATAATAATTATTAATAATAAAGTTAAGAAACAAATTTAACTAAGACACGGTTGTTCAACCATTATGACTAGTCAATGTGTATAAGTATATTGTCATATGGAATTGCATCATCATGTATCATGAATCGTTATATCACTGAACAAATCTATTTACTAATGTGCACAAAATGGTAAGATCTTGTGAACTTGGCCAACTGTTTGACTGAAAGAATAAGTTAGCAGCCTGTAGTGTTGTTGACACACCAGAATCATCCAAGATATCATAAAAGTTTGGACATAGTGTTGTTGACACACCAAAATCCAAGATATCATAAAAGTTTGATCATAGTGCTACTGACACACCAGAATCCAAGATATCATAAAAGTTTGATCATTTATCGCTGGGCCCAATCCAGATTGACGTTACAAGACACCTTTCATCTGAGCAATTCTGATGGTGAAAAAAGCAGCTACCTGCAAGCTAGCAACATCTCTCTCAAGTTGTTCTTTCAGTAGTTGGAAGTCAAGCACTCAGGTTTGGATAGGTTTCCAGTTTAAATAAATAAGACACCTAAGAGAATATAAAATGCATTGGAAAGAGGGGAGAGTTATGATGTGGCATGAAATATGATTTTCTAAGGGACCCCTCCCTCCTTTTCATCTTGAACTGGAAAAATCTACTGGACAGACGATGTCAAAAAATGAACTATCGACCTGCAAGTGATTTGAAAGATGCCCATCAATGTTGTTGTGCTCTTTACAATCTGCAACTGTAAAGATGGCTACCCGTACCGCATTAAGTTTAAACCTGTAACTCTCAAGTATGGCTACCATAACTCTTATCAGTGCAACTCGATTGCTACCCTACTGCATTAATTTTAATTTTAATGCTGTAACTCTCAAATATGGCTGTCATAAATCTTATCACTGTAACTCAATGGCTACCCGTACTGCATTAATTTTTATCCTGTAACTCTCAAATATGGCCCATAACTCTCATCACTGCAGCTTGGAGATATATTTATGGTTGTCCGTGATTTCGAGTTATTGCTCTCATCATAATGCGTTCTAATAAAATTCTTGTTGTCATTATGGAACATATCTCTAATGCATGTGAAATTTTTTAAAATATATCGCCAACTCTCCATTCCTTAGGCTAAATTTAAGTTTACATATACATATAAAAGTTTGTCTTTTAATACAAATTATATATTTTGAATTTCGAGATTAATATGAGTTTAAAATATTTGTAAAAATGTGAAATTTTGTTTTTGATTGGTACATAAATGTATGAAAAGAAATGACTTGCTTAGAATGTAAGAGAAAAGTCCATACAACAATGAAGTCCATCGAAATGAGTTTCCATTTTAATTTCGGAATAGCGTGTGGCTGTAGTAATTCTGTTGGATGTCTATGTTCAACGTTTACTTGTTGACATCCTAGACACCCCACCATGTAAATAATGATGTCCACCTTCATTCCTTTCCAGAAGAATAAGGGATAAATGTCTACCCTCATCTTCGTGACTCCTGGATGAACCATGTACACCGCTCTACGAGCTTCGCTTAAGATCAAACTTCTCAATTTGTCGTTAGGCGGTACGTAAATCTGGTTATTATACATCATCATTCCATCATTGTCTAAAGTATATCCTTCAAGTTTTGGTACCAACATGGTGTCTTGCCTGACATTTTCCTTAACCTCTCTATACCAGTCATCGTTGTGCTGCACAGTTAGAATCCTTTCTCAAATATTCGTCTAAAGAGGTATCACCTAAAACATGAGAGGTCTCCGACTCAACGCATTTGCCCTCTGTTCACCGATCAATTTATGTACTTAATCTCAAATCGTAATGGCTAAGTAATACAGACCAATTCCTACGTCATGCGTTCAAGTCATTTGCGTAACAACTGCTCCATTCCACAATGTTTTTTTTTTTGTTCGAAATTTTCATCTAATCAAATAGTGTCTCCACACCTTCCAGGTATACCTAATGGCCAACCTCTTCACAATATGCATTGTGTATCTCTCCACATGCCTTCTCAATTTCCTTGAGACATAAGCGGTCACTCAATCGCCTGCATCAAGACTCAACGTAGGCCTTCCTTAGATGCGTCTGCGCATACCAAAAAATCTTCGTCCCTGTCGAGGATTTTTAATGTCAGCACTATCGTCAACCGCTCCTTGAGCCTTCGAGATGGTTCCACACATTCTCGTTCCAATACAACTTCTGGTTTTTCTGCTGCATTTTCGTGGTCGAATTTGCTATCTTCAAAAACCTTCGACGAACTGTCGATAATATCCAGTTAAAATCATGAAGTTATGTACTTCTGGTACATTTGTCGGTGCAAGCCATTCCCTAATAGCCTCTACCTTCGTTGGATCCACAACGATACCTTCGTCGAAGATAACATGCCCCAATTGATGAATCCTCGATTGATAAAAGAACATTTTGACAGTTCTCGTGATTTGTTCTCTCGTAAACACTGTAGCACCAAGTGGAATGTTCATCAAGTTCTTTCGTCCTCTGAGAATATATCGATATGTCATCAAGGAATACTTGACGGTAGTAAAATAGAGTCTCCACGACCCATCCTTCTACTGTATGAAAATAACATGAGCACCCCAAGGTGACACACTTAGACGTATAAGTCCTAGGTCCAACAACTCTTTCAGTTGCATGTTCAACTCCTGTACTCAGGGGTTGACCTCTGATACGACGCTATCGCTACAGGTTCTGTTCCAAGTTTCGAGTCGATTTTAAACTCCAACTCTCTTGTGGGTGACAATCAGGAAAATTTTCTTGAAACATGTCAGCAATACTCTTGCCACAGGAAGATCCTTCTAATCCTTATGTCATGCCCTTGTCATTCAATTCCAAGATTGCATATAGCTTGCATCCCTACGCATGCTCTTTTGTCGCTGTAGGGAATAAATGAACCTTAGGGATACTCCCTATTTTCTTCCTACAATCACACTTCTCTATCCCTTATCGTCGGTCCAACTCAACCGCTTCATCTCACCGTAGAGTATCGCATCATACGATTCCCACCAATCCATATTGATCACATCGTCATAAGATCTTAAGATCGTGACGTAGGTTGGAATTCGTTACATTATTCCCCAGGTTAAAGCAACAATTCATACCCCTTCCTCCAACCATCCAGTTGGCACCTGAAGCCATTTCGATGAATCTAAACTCATCTAGTCGAATGCCTTTACCTAAATCCTTTCACCACGATACTAGAAATAGAGATCTCTGTAGCATCGGGATCTAACAAATACTAAAATTTTAGTTGGCGATGGTACCTGATGCGTCAATTCACTGCGGTCATGAATCTCGTGGGCCTTTCCCATATTCACAATGATAGTGTGTCCTGTTGACCTGGCCGCTCTGGCCCTCTCAACCAGATAGTCTCACTAGTAATGTGGCTCTCCACATGTTCAACACCCGGTCTTCAGTTTAGTACTCCTGGTCCCCAAAGTAGTAGCCACTGGCCCACCATCCTGAAACCATGGTCAGTTCCGTTGAACATGCCTATCAAATGATGTTGTTGATGTAGTGGTCCCCTGAAGGGGGTCTTCTGCTGAGGAACCCATCGTCGTTGTGTCGTGAACAAGGGTTATATAGAGGTATCTTGATACCAAGATGTGTTGTTTGGTTGGCATCTGATGCTGCTGCGCACCAGATGTTGTCAATCCAGACAGTCTTGTAGGAGTCATGCCCTAACTCCCACGGTCAAATCTTCCTCAACTACGAGGCCTACTGGAATGCATCGTGCAATGTCTGAGGCACTTAGATTCTCGCCTTCGCATGAAAGTTGGAGTTAAGGCCGAACACGAACTTTTTGACCTCTAGATTCTCTGTGTTCAGATGCGGGGCATACCAAAGTAGCTCCATAAATCTGGTCTCATAATCTGACACCGTATGACCACCCTGTCGTAAGGCACTGAACTCATCGAGATGGCACTCAATGAGTTCCTTTGACAATTACTTCTCTCGAAACCGTTCCTTGAACCGTTCCCATAACACGGCTTCTATGACCATGTTTAGCTGAGGTAGGAGCGTCTTCCACCATAGAAGAGCAATCCCCTTTAGCTAAAGACCGCCATGCATACCTTCGTGCTAGAGGTTGTAACTGTGAAGCGCGAAACAAATCGTCTTGTTCTCCATCCATGCCTCGACGGCTACGCCGTCCGTGGCACTCAAGAGCTCAGGAAACTTGACCTTCTCGAGTTCCCGGTGAACACTACCAGTGCCGGCTGGGGAGTGTTGTGGACCCTTAGGGGTATAGGCACCCTGGCCTCGTCTCTATCAGATGGTTAATCAAAGACACTGGCATTTCCCTGTAAGGACCTTATCATACCATCCACGTCCCGCGTGGCGATTTGATCATGCTCGGGACTTGTTCTTCTCCTTGGGGGTTGGACCCCTTTGGCGCAGGTGCTACTGGAGGCGTCACACCTCCGCCCTTAACACCATGTCATCTATTTCCTCGACGTCCTCTAACCAGGATTACCACATGGACAGGTTAAAATTTTTAATGAGCGCTAAGCTTTTAATCAAGGGTTTAATACAGTGGAAGGCGTGACGATACACAGTGGCAGGGTTGAACCCGCTCTGATACCACATGTAATGTCCCCGTCGTTACGACAACAAGCGTCATACAACAGACAAAATTTTCTTTATCTTTTGCGTTAGGAAAAATACACCTCACACTTATTGGCAGCATCATCAACACATCATTCACATAAATTAACACATTAACAATAAATCATGCCTCAAGCCGACACATCCTCAATTTAGTAACGACATACAATCAACATCATCATAAATGAAATAACGACACAAGTAACGACATCACCCGCTACCCATCATTGAAATAGATAGTAACGCAGTCAATGCGTCAATGAAGGGTAGCGACACATAAACATAAACATATTAGAAGATTAGCACAAATGAAAGCTTGAAGCAAATTTCAACAACATTCAACCAGAGAAGTGATATAAATATCTACTCGCCCATCCTACGCTGCAAGGTTAGGACCTCCCTGACACATAAGCAACGCTCAATCTTAGGTTCCAATTGATTTTAACCATTTAAAGTCTGAGGGCTAGCGACTGTTCTGAGGAACAAGGAGGTGTATATATCCCACTAACGCAATCAACCGGAACCACAACTCTCTAAGAGTTGAAAACATGTTTTTGATATGTGCAGTCCATATTTATGCTAAAATGGGAGTGTTATTAAGAGTGATGTAGAAATAATGTATTAGTGAACTTGAGTAACGTATGCCAACAAAAGTTTGACAAAACTTCCATTTTTTTGGTTTGCAACATATTTCAATGATGCACAAAGGCAGGCAACCAAGGATGTTGGTGTAATTGCTGGGCTAAATGTTGCTCGTATAATAAATGAACCAACAACTGCAACAATTGCATATGGATTAGATAAAAAGGGAGGAGAAAAGAATATTCTTGTTTATGACCTTGGTGGTGGAACTTTTGATGT
>JASDQU011310587.1:12878-24628 GCA_032191745.1 Picea mariana | reverse complement strand
ATACACACCCTTGTGACAAAACAGATTTGGTTCCAAGTCTGCAGTTTTTGTCCCACAATTTAAATAAATATCTTTAAGGAATTTAAAGATGAAAGACCAGGTAACTAGTAAATACCTATCAAGACGTTTGCAAAGTTGAAACCCTGGTAATTATTCACCGCCAAAGCCTCGCGCGGCACCTTCCGAGTTTCTTCTGCTCTGAACAGGCGGCTCCATGGACCACCATTCTAATAACTGTAACAAATTCTTCTCTGAATAGACAGCTCCACCACTAGCATCTCTTGCTCTCTTTCTGTTTCGTCGAGGGGAAATAAACACGAAAACTCAATATATGTAAACCGGGCCTTGGCGATTTAGAGATTTTCTGGATGGTCACTAGATATTAGACTCTGTAGTTCTCACGAACGAACCAGACAAGTAACAAAGCTATGATTTTAACCCTGGGCAGATGCCATACAATTTATACCAGGTGGGAGGGCCAAAATGTGGCTACCCAGTGCCCATATCACAAAATCTGGGCGAATTAAACCATAAACCCCGATTTTACCAAATGGGAGGGCGAAGAAGCTATCAGAAATTCCCATACTTCTAGAAATTTGGCTAATGGAAGCTTGTCCCTCCAAATTTCAGGGGCGAAATATAATATTTTTTTCTCTATCTCTCCTAAAAACAAGGGCTAACCCTGTACATGATTTTTCCCCTAAAATAAATTATGGGCTAATGATATAAGTTTTAAAAAATCACTTTAATACAAAAAATTCGCCCAATAAAAAATTGGAAGCCCCGAAATTTCTCCCATGAGCGAAATTTCGCCCCTAAAATCATCTATGATATTAGAGATACAATAAAACTGACTTCTATTCAATAAGGAAATATGTTGAAACTGTAAAATGTAGACTGAGAACAAGCTTGCTAGAATGGTGGTGGCTTATCTCTGAGAAGAGATGTGATGGTTGTGCTTATTCGCAAGAAGATGGTTACAATGAGGCTCTCCAAGTCTTTTTATAATAAACAAAAATTCCAAAACCCTAGACATCCAAAAACCTAACCCTATGAGATGAAGCACCAAAAGTCATGTGGGCCCCGTTGGGGTAAGTTAATACATCAACTTCTCGAGGTTGTAACTTTTGCATACGATCTCCGTTTTAGGCGCACGATAGCCCATTAGAAAGGTCTATTTGAGGACTACACATGTTGTTGTTACACTTTGGCTAAAACTTACAATGTGGCTATGGAAAGCCCTAAAAACGTTGTTTAGGGCCTCAAAATGGCCCTGAAAGTTCGGGACCCAAAAACTAGAAAAAACTACCAAAATGAGCTAGCTGGAATAGGTAGGAGGCCACCGACATCCATCCGGATCAATTTTTTGTGGGTAATGGCAGGATTTGAGGGAGATTTTTATATGCTTACTGTTCATCAGATTCGTTGTTGTTTGAATCATTTTTGGCTATGAGGTTAGTCTTATATATATCTTCTAATTATTTTTTCCGGTTTCATATTTATTTATTTTTAAATGTTTAATGGGATGGAAGCCATGGAAGCGGTTGCATCTTCTGTACTTGATGAGCATGGTTTCTTGGTCTTTATGCATAAATATATGATGAGCATAGTTTCTTGGTCTTTATGCATAAATATATGGATATTTGCTAATGATAATTTTATTTGGAAAAAAATTAAAATAAAACTCTCTAAGCTACTATCCTTGTTTCGAATTCAAATTCAAGCAAGAGACTATGATAATTTTAACTGGAAAAAAATTAAAATAAAACTCTCTAAGCTACTATCCTTGTTTCGAATTCAAATTCAAACAAGAGACTATGATAATTTTAACTATAAAATATGTTAAATAAAACTCTATAAGCTACAAATTTTAACTGAAAAAAATGTAAAATAAAACTCTATAAGTTATAGATTTTGCAGAAAAAGATTTGGACTGTTACTAGAAATCAAATACGTTCTAAAATACTGCAACATTCGTACAAACTCAAAGATAATCCTAAAATGTCATGTAGAATGATAAACATAAGTGACAAGTGTCCAATAGAGATCGTAATATTTTTCTTTGATTGAACATACCACTTGGAATGGGCATCGACTCTATTACTTATCTTTGATTTGAAATTTGAAATTCCACATAGAATGCTAGGGCATAACTCACATGTTTAGATTTAATACTACATTAGCCACTTCTCATTATATTTGGTAAAAAGAAGTCACTTTGCAATATATCAAATAAACATTTCGTGTGAATTTGTGAACCTTCAGTGAAGTGTCATTGGATTTTTTTAACAATATGATAATTTTTTAGAATCACCTTGGGTTTTTATAAAGGAACTAAGAAGTTTCTACTTAGATTTTAACTAGATTTTAAAATTAAGTCTCCTCTCAATAAACATTTTGAGTTTCACAATTAAAAAATATTCCTTAATTTTCAATTATCACAAGTTAATATAAATATTCCTTAATTTTCAGTTATAATAAGTTAAAATAAATTGACACAATTATAAGAGTATTATACTACTTGTTAATCTACTTTAAATATTTAATTAAAAAAAAATCCTCTTTAATTTTAAAATATATTAAATAATTATTAAAATGTTTTAATCATAAAATTAATTAAATATCTATTTTATTTTATCGGTAATGATAAAAGAAATGTAATGATGCATATAATACAATAAATCAAATCAAGTTTAATTTAACTTTATTAAATATTAAAAAATACTAATTTTTTTAAGTAATGATAAAAGAATTTAAAAATAATTATTTTTTAAAATAATGATAATAAATGAAATGAAATTAAATTTTAATTTTATTAAATATTAAAAAATAATTGTTTTTTAAGTAATGATAAAAAACTAAAACTAGCACAGCTACAAGTCACTAGTGGCTGGTGAACGCCTAAATAACCGAGTCTTGGGCATTAAATAACCGAGCCTTAGGCATTAAATAACTGTAGAACCCTGTGCATTAAATAACCGACGACGCGATAAGAGCTCTAGGGAGGAAAATCCCGTCCAGTAAATAATAGTTGGAGTAAAAATCGTGGCTGATAAATTTGGGCTCTTTAGAAAATGAAACGTTAATCACTTTATAACATAAAATGAAAATAAAATGAAATGAAAATAAACATGTAAACTGATGTCTTTATAACAGTGAGGAAGTTAGTGGTTGAAATCACAACCATTGATTTATTGGCACGACTAAAAATATTTCAACAATATTTAATCTTGTCCATACAACACTCATTAAGTACTAAAAACATATTAAATGTGCCCATTGTCAATAGGTGTACGCCTTTCGGCTTAAAAATAATTATTTTTTAAAGTAATAATAAAAAAATATTTTTTTTAAATAATGATTAAAAAACTCCATTAAAATAATGATTAAAAACTCCAGTGATGAAAAGTAATGATACATACAATAATAAGTAGATTAATTTTATTTAACACTTAAAAACATAAGAAAAAAAATAAGCGAGCATAGTAATGGACCCGGATTAAAGTAGGAAGGGTGAGGGAAACATATGAACCCAATAAAATAATCAATTACAGCGTTTATGTACACATCATAAAACATTTTTGAAATTAAAAAGAGAATAACCAAGAGATAAGAAGCCAAGAAAAACATGCGGAGAGGAAAGAGATAAGAAAAACATGCGGAGAGGAAAGAGATAAGAAACCAAGAAAAACCAAAAGTAGACAAGTTTGTGGTGGGTGGACAATTCAAGTTCCATCGCTCCTTTTTGGTGGGTGGACAATTCAAGTTTGTGGTGGGTAGACAAGTTTGTGGTGGGTGGCTTCTGCTTTGTCTTGACTATCATTTCATATTTTTGTCGTCATTATTACATGTACATGTGCGAGTAACAGTTCATGTTTTGTCGTTGTGTACAGATGAAAGGTAAATGTCCAGCTATCCGTGGCCTACCAGCTTACTTGGATGGCTACAGATATAGGGGTAGTCTTGATGCACGCGTTGAAACACGACTCATAGAGAGAGAGCCCGGTTTATTGTATTGGTCAGTGGGAATATAGATCGCTCAAGGGTTTAATGTCTATAAACTTATCTGCACACCATCAGCACTTTTCATTGCAAATTTCCCCAGAATTTTTGCTCTTCCCAGACTCATAGCTGATTTCCTCCCTCGCAACCTGCTTAGCCAGCATCGAACATCCTTTCCATCACCTCCATTTCTATTTTCCAATCGGCAATGGCTGAATCCTCCTCCGCCGTTCCCTCCAGTGCGGCCTACGATGTGTTTTTAAACCATCGTGGTCCGGATGTAAAGAAAAGTTTTGCCAGCCATCTCTACCGGCGCCTTCTTTCATATGGATTGAGAGTCTTTCTGGATCAGCCTGAATTGCATCGGGGAGACTATTTCACTCCTCAGATTGAAGATGCTATTCSRTCGGCCTCCRTTCATGTGGCCATTWTMTMTGTCRGATACGTCGATTCAATTTGGTGTYTAAAVGAGCTCGTYCAGATRTTGRAYTCAAAGGCGCCCATAATTCCAGTGTTCTACCACGTGAAGCCTACTGAGCTTCGGAGGACCCGGGGAAGGAAAACAAGGTATGCTGAAGCCCTGGAGGAACACGAAAGGAAGACTGATGAGTATAACCCTCAAACTCCGCGGTACGACTCCAGCACGATTGAAAAATGGAGAAATGTTCTTTCAAAGGTTGCAGATATAAGCGGTTTCGAGCTGGAAGCCTGTAACGGGTGAGATCTCAAACTCCCTGCCATTTGTATTATTTCTATGTTACATGATATATGCATAGACTTCTTTTTTCTCATTAGTTCTATTTATTTTCTTTTGAACAACCAGCGATGAGGGCGAGCTGGTAGATAAGGTAGTAGAACGGGTGCTAAAAATGGTGAAAAAACCAGCCTTAGCCTTGGACGTAGCTAAATATCCAACAGGTTTGGATGATAAGGTGAAGGATTTTGAAAATTCAGTTTTATTGCTGCAACAGCAGAGAGGAAAACCTCAGATCTTTGGGATCGTGGGGTTAGGTGGTGTGGGAAAGACGACGATGGCAAAAGAATTCTTCAATAGGAAGAATTCAGAGTATTATAGATCCTGCTTTTTGTCTGATGTCAAAGACAATAAAGGCTGTTTAAATTTGTTGCAGAAAATACTCTTGAAGAGCTTGACTGGATCGGATAATTCAGTGTTGATGAAGGTATAGGGATGCTCAAGATGCATCTCTCATCTGCTAACGCATTAGTAATTATAGATGATGTAGATCATGCGGATCAGGTTTATGCACTTTGGCCTCATCAAACTGTGAATCTCCATTCCGATAGCTTAATACTGATTACATCTCGGAACAAAGATGTTCTCATAAGCTCAGGAGTCGAAGAGTCTTCAATATATAACCTAACTGGGCTTACTACTCCACATTCTCTTGAGCTCTTCTGTTTGCATTCCTTCAACCGGCCACATCCACCCCCCGAGTTTGAATCTTTGGTAAATAAGTTCCTAGAAGCCTGTTCTGGACTGCCTTTGTCTTTAAAGGTGTTTGGGGCACTTCTTAATGGAAAAAACACACTTTACTGGGAAGACCAGTGGAATAAACTTGGACGCATACTACCCGAGGAGATAAAACAAATACTTAAAATCAGTTATGACGCACTGGAACGGGAGGAAAAACAGATGTTTTTAGATATTGCCTGTTTTTTCATTGGAGAAGACAGGGATATGACCGTAAAAATATGGGATAATGGTTTGTGCGGGTTTCGTAATATACAGGACAGATGTCTTGTAGAGGTGAATAGTATAAATAAAATAGAAATGCACGATCACCTCAGAGACCTGGGAAGACAGATTGCCGACGCTTCATTGCCGCGTCGTCTTTGGCGTCCGACAGAAAAGATTGATGATTTGTTGCAGCAATCATCGGTAAGTACTGAATCATTCAAAGCTCTAGAAAATTAAAATTATTCTACAGAAATCTGTGTACAATTTTTGAATTCTCCATCGTTTTTCAAGAATGAACAGGTAATAAACGAAGTGCGCGGAATTAGAATGCGCGGAATTAGAATGCTTGATCACACGGATAGTGATGGTGATGATGACAGCTCAGAAATGCCTTGGTACCAAAGGAGTAGCGAACTATTCGGGAACTGCGTGATGAAGCTTTCCAATATGCTGCAGTATCCTTTTCAGGGCACTGGTATTTGTATGAGGAAGTTGCAACTTCTTGATACTGAAGATGTTCTCGTGGACAGCATTTTGACAAAGGTCCAGTCTCCAGATCTCATATGGCTGCGCTGGAACTACTGCCCCTACTCTTCGCTGCCTTCCTCGATTTCAATGAATAGTTTAAGGGTTCTACAAGTGCGAGGAAAGAAATTAAAAACATTGTGGAAAACGGAATCGCAGGTAAATTAGGATTTGTTGAGTTAAAATTTGTGTTTATTAGCTATTGATATTGTACCACAGGGTCTTTTGATGAGTATGATAATCCATTTGTATTTTTCTTACAGTTGAAACACGTAAACATTTTGCAGGCACCTTTACGGTTGCGGGAGTTAAGGATTGATGCTCCCCTCTCCAACATTCCAAAGTCTATAGGGCAGCTGAGGCACCTAGAACGGATTGTAATTACTCCTTTTTCCACAAGCAGCGCTCTCACAATAGGAATCCCCACAATAAAAATCCCCCAAATGAAGTCACTGCCGGAGTGCTTTGGTCATTTAACCAACCTCCAACAGATCCAGATGAAGGAGTGCAAAGTTTTGGAGAGGCTGCCGGATTCTTTTGGTAATTTAAGCAACCTCCAACACATTGAATTCTCTCAGTGCAGCGCTTTGGAGAGGCTGCCAGATTCCTTTGGTAAATTAATGAAACTCCAATATCTTGATTTGAAGGGTTGCAGCGCCTTGGAGAGGCTGCCAGATTCCTTTGGTAAATTAGTGAAACTCCAATATCTTGATTTGATGGATTGCATTAATTTAACCATTTCAAGCGAAACACTAGGAAACATAAACACGCTTGAGTACATAAAGCTCAGCTATTGTAGGAAAATCGAAGTACTCCCTCCGCAAGTGGCACGTCAGAGGTCACTTGAACAGTTATGTTTGTACCAGATACATTTAAAAGAATTGCCAAGTGCAATTGGAGAGCTAAGCAATTTGGAAGTCCTGGAAGTAGGAGGCCTTTCGCTGGATACGCTGCCGCCTTCTCTATGTGACTTAAAGAACTTTGAAGGAATTGAGTATAGTTGACTGCAAGGAATTGAAATGTTTGCCAGCTTCGCTTGGACTGTTGACTCAGTTGACTAAGTTGAGGATAGTAGGGTGTCCGTTGATACGCGAACTGCCGTTGAAGGTGAAAGGAGAAAGAGAAACATTGAGTGATTTGGACTCTTCCATACTTCCGCGGCTCCAACACTTACAACTCTTTCATATAGGGATATCAGAAGTATCATTTGCTGAAGGTGTTTGCTTCAACCTTCGAACACTTGCGATAATTCGTGTTAATTTGAGGAAAATAGATAAGATCTACAATCTTGCAAAACTTCAAGAGCTGCACATTGGCTATTGCATAGAATTGGAGGAGTTGCAAGGTATTGAAACATTGGTATCTATGACCTCGTTGTTGATACAAGGATGTGTGAAGTTGAAGAGCATACGGGGATTGGGGCAGCTGACAAAGCTTCAAAAACTATTTGTCATTGACTGTTCCGAGTTAGAAGAGGTGGAAGGCATCCAAGATTGTATGTCGTTGCAGACACTTTGTACCACAGAATGTCCCAAACTGCAGTGGAGTGCGGTCATATTGGAGCAACTGCGCCAACGAGTGAGGCATTTGTATATATGATTATTTAGTAGATGGTTGTAAGGGGTTTATCCATTGTTATTATTTTAATGGTGGTTGCATAGTCATAATGTTTAGTTGTATTATTGTATTAATTGACAAGTATGATAATGGTAAAGTAAACCGTTTTTGGTGTTAAGATTATATTTATGTTTTATTTAACTAAATCAATTCAATTGATGTTTTAAGAAAGTAATTGTGTTTTAAAAAAAAATAATGGATATGTTAAAGTTTAAAAAATATTTATTATATAATATATAAATTTGTAATAAGAATTGAAATTTTAATCAAATTGTTGTTGATATTATTTTGAATTATTTTAAATTTGGAAAAGTTATTTTTTAAAAATCAAATTATTTATATTACCTTGATATTTAGAAAGTTAAGGATTGTCATATCAGTCAACATTTTTAATATTTTATGTATTATAACATTTTTAATATTTTATGTATTATAATTTATCTTTTCCTATATGCAAATTAAATTAAGGGATTTGTATTAATTCAAATTATTTTTTATATATGTAAAATTAAATTTTGATAAAAGACATAATTTAACTTTTCAAATAAAAATCATAAATAATAATTTCAAATCTAATAGGTCTTGTGGGATTATGCAATCTGGTGATATTAAGAATATTACAAAACATTGGTTGAGGAAGAGATTCAAGAAATATAAGGCTTAGATTTTTATAGTGTTTTTCTTTCTTTGTACAAAGTCTCATAAACAAATATTATGTATGATTTAAGGTATAGTCTTTTTTTTATATCAAGCCTCAAATATTATGTATGATTTAAAGAAGTAATGGTTAGTGGATACAAAGGAATGCAAAATGCTTTGCAATTAAATTTTTAGATTTTTGTTATTTTAAAAAAAAATTGAAATTGAAACTAGAGTGTATACTTATTTCTTAGTTTTTTCAAAATCAATGAATCAGAAGAAAAATATTAAAAAAACTTAAAATCTAGGCAATAGTCTACTACAAAATATAATGACAAGAAAAATATTAAAAAAACTTAAAATCTAGGGAATAGTCTACTACAAAATATAATGACCGTTTGATCATTTTACTATTTATCAGAAAAATAACACAAATATTTTATTATAATTATTCATGAACATTGTTACATTGCTACATAAGCAAGTAGTAAATAGGAAAATGTTTACCTATCTTTTGAATGAAGAAATACACCAGCATAATAATGGAGCAATTAAACAATAACAATGAACACTCATTTCAACATTTCTCATTACCAAAGCATGAATAAATACAATGAGAGAAGATGTTACCGGAAATCATCTTCTCCTGCAATATCTCAACGATCTCTCCATTAATCTCTCCATGAATCTCTTAAATATATTTCCTAACCTTAATTATACTTTCTAGACATAACAAATAACAATAACAATTATATCTAGAATATGATAAATGAATCATTATTCCAACATTTCTCTCCCATAATGATCATTTGGAAATATTCCAAGATCGTCTCTGAATTTGCAAAACTTTTCTTTTGATAGTGCTTTGGTGAAAATATCAGTTACTTGTTCCTCTGTTTTGCAATAACTAATCTCGACCACACCTTGTTGAACCAAATCTCGAACAAAATGATATTGGATATCAATATGCTTAGTCTTCTTATGAAACACTGGATTTTTGGTCATCTGAATAGCACTTTGATTATCACATATCAACTAAATAGGTTGTTCCTGCTGCTCATGATGATCCTCCAAAATTATTCTCAACTAAACTGCTTCACATACTGTTATCGCTATTGCTTTATACTCTGCTTCTGTTGTGGAGAGAGAAATTGTAGGTTTCTTTTTAGTGCTCCAAGCAACTGTTGCTAAACCCATGTTGAATGAATATCCTGAAGTTGATTTCCTATCATCCATGCAACCTGCCCATTCTGAATGTGTATAACCAATAAGCCTGAAATCTTTTGTAGATCTGTATATCAAACCATAACCAAATGTACCACGTAGATATCTCAAAATCCTCTTAGCTGCTTTCCAATGTATTTCCTTGAGATTTTTGTGATTGTTGTGGATTTCTATTATGACTCTAATTTGATATTGACTTCTACCTCTTCCTCTTCCTCTATGCCTTGTAGAAAAAACATGCTCCACTTCTTCAGTTGGTTGATTTTCTTCAACAGTAAGCAAAAATCCACTTAATCCATCAATCTTCATTGTATTTAAATCTTTGGAAACCATAATACTAGTGGTGACCATCTAAAACTTGGGCAAAACACTTCTCAAAATCTTCTCAATTAGTCTCCTTTCTGGAACATCTTCACCTAAGGACCTCATTTGATTAACAAGATCTTGCATCTTTGTGATGTAATCATGGATAGATTCATTACTTTGCATGTTGGCATTTTCAAAATTTCTCCTTAGTGTTTGAAATTTAGCTACAGCCACACCTTCATATGTATTCTTTAAAATATCCCAAGCTTGCTTAGATGATTCTGCAACATTAATTCTTGTAAATATATATTCTTCAATTGTGCTCCCTATAAGTGAAAGTGCTTCATTATATTTCTTAACAATTTCCTTCAAAAGTTTCTTGTCATCATCACTTAATGTTTTGAATTCATCAGTAGAAGGCATAGTATATCCATCAATTACAAGCTCCCATAAATCTTTAGCGAAGAATGTAGGTTGCATGTGTTTTCTCCAATATAAATAATTTGTGCCAACACGTTTAGGCAACACAATATTGCTTTTCGCCATGAAGAATAAATAAGAATGAGAGATGAAGAATACTCAAGAGAAAATAAAGTGTCCCACTTCGCCTAGGACGAGAACTAATGTCCCAAAAATCAAGACTCAACCGCCACCAAAAAATAATTCTTTTATTAATGTTTGAGTACAATGAAGAGCTAAAAAGATCAATTCTTTCAAAGGATTACAATCAACACTTCTTATATCTCCCTTCACTAACAAAAATTACATTTATTTTTTTATTTTTTAAATAAATCACCAAACCTCCCTATGTTGTATTTCTCAATATAATGGCTCTTGGAGTTGTATGCATTTTCTATACTAATGTGTTGCATCATTCATTTTAAAAATATCCATGAATGAATGGATCAATACCATCCATCATCAACACAAATATTAAACCTCTTATTGATCGTTACCATGGAAATTGAATTCCTTAACTTCCTCGGAAGGACATATCATGCCTTGAAGACCATAAGTGCTTAGGTCATTGATGACGACTGTTGGATATGAGTGTCAATCACGTGGCTTGATCTGACCTTCGTGGGAAAATCTCTGTTCAAACACCTAATACAGATCTGATGATGAAGCTTAATCAGTCAATCAAAGATGAAATTATTACCAATCAACGGATGGTGCCTCCAAGAAAATCCCCTCTGGCTGTGAATCAGAGGATGAATACTGCTCTACAGATATTCTCCACGCTCGACGCACTCGTTGCTCGATGCACATGCTCCATGCTCCACGAGATATAATAATTGGTCAGTGTAGGTTGCAATGTTCTCCATGTAGGTTGAAACATTCTCCACGCAGGTTGCAACATTCTCTAATGCAGTTTGCAATTACAGGTACCACGCTCATGAATAACAATTGAGAAACGCATGATCAAAAGTATGTACACCCAGCGCCCGAAGGATCACACTCACTTTCACAACTCACTCGCCCATATTTCACAAGAACACACTAATCCAGGTTTAACACTTCACATGTGCTCAGACAACAATCAACGAATTTGACAACACTTTCTTCCATCGCTCTGATACCAAATGAAGAAATACACCATCATAATAATGGAGCAATTAAACAATAACAATGAACACTCAGTTCAACCTTTCTCATTACCAAAGCATGAATAAATACAATGAGAGAATATGTTACAAGAAATCATCTTCTCCTACAATCTCTCCATGAATCTCTCAAC
>JASDQU011310579.1:0-25191 GCA_032191745.1 Picea mariana | reverse complement strand
CCAGTGTTCATTCAAGCAAACATTCTCAGAACTGCAGAGCACACTTGTGCACACTGCAGTTGGGTAGTTTTGTGCACAAGTTCTGGAGAAGTTGTTGCCGCCAGTCTATAGTTTTGGTCTTCTCTGGGTTTGGACTTTCTGATCAGGTTTTGCTATTCTTTCTTGGTGCACTATCCTTGGAGAGAGGTGCGCTATCTTGTTTGGATATCTAGCCTAGGGTTTTCTTCCAGAATGATTCTCTGTCAAAGTTAAGGTGCTCGGGGGTGGCTTTGGCCTATGGTTGGGTGACAATAATGATATTGTCTATGGTTAAATGAGCACATCCATTATATTCTAACACATGTCCCTTTTCACTGTTGGAATAATGAATCTTTGAGATTGATTGGGAATGCACTAGGAAAATACATAGACAGATCCGAGCCAAAAGTTGGAATGTTTGCATGCACACATATCTATGTTGAAGTCAATTTGGAAAAGGAATTGCCTGAAACGATTAATATTACTTTGGATAACTGGTGCCATTTACAAAATCTTGTCTATGAGCAACTCCCATTTAAATGCAAGATATGTCATGGATATGGACACTTTGCAAAGGATTGTCTGAAGGTAGTGCTAAACTCAACCCAACTTGAAAACAAAGATCAATGACAGATAGTTAAGAAAAAATTGACTTCCACTAGACATTTAGGACAAGCAACATCCTCATCCTTTGCAACTCAACCTGGTAAGGGTGTATCTATATCTAATAGATATGATGTGTTGTCTGAGAAAAAATTCATGGATCCTTCCTCGTAGACACTCCCTTCCTCTTAGCTTGTTGTGGTTCATGTGGATAAGTCAGTCCTCACCCTTGTTAGCTCTCGTTTGATCAATCCTCCTCTATCCAAAGGTGCACCTGAGATGATCTCCAAGCCCCCTTTGAATAATCCCTCTGCAAGTGCGTCGTCTATCTTGTCTCCCCCTCCTTCATCTAATTCCTTAATCAAACCTTCTCAATCCTTTGAGGTTGTGTTAACGGGGGTGAAATATCCTTTAACAGACAAGGGTAATTCCCGGTACAC
This sequence comes from Picea mariana, assembly GCA_032191745.1. Taxonomy (NCBI): domain Eukaryota; kingdom Viridiplantae; phylum Streptophyta; class Pinopsida; order Pinales; family Pinaceae; genus Picea; species Picea mariana. Next base: position 24,130 of record JASDQU011310579.1, on the reverse strand, counting down.
GATCCTAATTAGACTATGCACCGTTTGGTTTAGGAGACCGATTTAGATTTTGGACCGACTGCCATTATTGGGTTTGAGGGGTGGTTGAATGGTTATGAATGAAATGGAGAATGGAGACGCAACTAACTACTTGCAGAAATACAATCTAACCTATCCTATCCTAGCTAGGAGCGACTATAATAGCCAATGAGCAACTGGAAATGCCACTTATCCCTGCACATATTTCTTTCAAATAGCTATTAGAAAGCGACAAAGTTAAATAACATGTACATACAAAGACATAACTATATTAGTCTAAGATATGAAGTTACATGCATAAGATACTCATCATCTCAGGACAAAAGATAAGAAAGAAGAAACTAAACTGTAAGAAAGATTAATGCTTGCACAAGAAAACACTATAAACAAAAGAACATTCTTACAACACATGTGAACATCATAACAGTCTGTTGGAAGTAGTTAACAACAAGCTTAACAATCAACAAGAGTACTTCTCTCTAACAAAATGGCCCTGCGGGGTTCTCAATATTAATTTTGAAAATAATTCCCGAATATACAATGCTTGAAGAGCCTCTTCAAAATGGGCCTCTTCCTTTATTTATAGTACTCTAAATAACTGTTTATAGGGTCTTCTTGGATTTTGCAAGAAGTAGTTACAATTGTTTTCAAATTCCCTTCTCAAATGATATTGACAAGTGTTACAATAAGACAAAACTGAATACGATTGACAAAAAGACAAAATAAGAGGCAATTGTGGACAAATTCAAATTTGCAGCTTTGTCTCTCTTCACGTGTCCTTATCCTTGTATCTTAGGTAAGATTCCCAAACTTCATGTTGTTCAGAGATAGATATGACCCTGTGGTACAAGAGTTCTTCTAGAGAAGCTTTGTGGGAGGTCGAGTTGTGTGAGAGGGTTTTCATGTCCCTTGTCAAGTTAGCCATGCAAGCCTAGATCTTATTTTACGTTTTGGCTGTATTGACGAGGAAATATTCCATCAGGTCCACAATTACCCTCGTTGTTGACTGAGCATCCTCTTCCATTTGCTTCATATTTTGTTGTATTTCTTCAAATATCTGCTCATTAGTTTTGGTCTTTCTGAGTGCCTTGACAGGGGGTAGATGTCCTTTATGCATTAAAATGTGCATTGCCTTGTGGAATTGTGAAAAGATGGCTAGGGAGATCTTTGTTTCCTTTTCAGTCTTCTCTCTGGATTGTTGGCAATGATCAAGGGAAACATAGTCAATCTTCCTCTCCCATTCACAGATGCAAGGCAACATGGCTAGAGAGTCCGGGTTCTTGACAATCCATCGTTGCATATCGTTCAAGCCTTCCCTCATAGTAGAAAATTGGACATTCTTGGACTATATTGAGCTATCCTAAGCTATGATCTGCGTCACCAACTGCCAACAAACTTGGAGAGTAGCGTACATGGCCTGACTCTTTCTGTGCATATCCTGAACTCATTGAGGCTCCCTTTATCTTTCTTCCCATGCCGAACTTCTTCCTCCAAATCTCTAATTCAATCATATTTCACTTTATTCTCTCTAACCAGATCTTTGAGATTTTGTTTGGTTGCTAATGTGAAGGCGGTCCTGGCAGATGCAATAGAGAGAGGGTCTTTTCTAACATCTTTTGTCACCGAGGTCTTTATGACAACTGACAAGGGGGATCTTCTGGTGACTGGGAGATTCCTTGTTTGTTGTTGTATAATTCTATTGGTGGCCTTATCGAACCATAATTTCTTCAGATTGGCCACTTTGCTGGCCTTGGAGGGAGTGTATAGTCCCAATCCAAGTTCGTCGATTAGGAGGTGCCCACCGGTGTGAGGAGATTCCACTGATGATCCTACGGTGTATGTATCTATGGGTGAAGCATTTTTATTTAATGCTTCTTCATCATGTTTTGTTTTCTCCTCCTCAAAAACGTTTGCAGTTGCCTCATCTACTGCTCTTTTCTTTGCTACCACTCTTGCTTCTTCTTCTGTTGCTGCTTTGTCTTCAACTATAACAACTTCCTCTTCTTTCGGCTTCTACTTGACCACGTCCTACTTTTTCTTCTAGACTTTTTCTTTCTTTCTTTGTCGTATGGACACAACTACTTCTACATCTGCTCTTTGTTTTCTTTGTTCTTCTTCCTCAACTTATTTTCTCCTTTTATTCTCCTCTGCTTCAAAAAATTTTGTTTTTATTTCTTCTTCCACTGCTGCTACTGATTACGAAGTTGAAGCTGTAGTCGTGTCTGTCACTGCTGCCACTTCTTCTTCAACTGTCCTCTGTTCCTCCTCTCGAGATTTCTACTCATCTAAGATTCTTCCTAGCGGGTTCCCCTTCTGTCTGAAAATGACCTCATGGTAGGTTCATGCACGATAGTAAATCTCCTCTTCTTCTCACTCATATGATGTGTATTCCCATCGGTGCTCATGCTTAGGCAATGCTTCTTAAGCACGTCCAAAGGATTGTGCCTCCAGAATATTTCTTCCTCGAAGCAAAAGGATATCAATGTGTCTACTTTTGCTTGGGCTTTCTTGACATATTCAAATGAATACGATTCGACCCACAATGGAAAAGGAGGCTAGATGAACTTCTTGTTCCTGTAAAGCAACGCACCGAATATGTGAATTATGTGTTGAAATGTTGTTCAATACTAAGAGGGGGGTTGAATCAATATTTCTTCTTATACAAGAATGTACAAAACTCTGAATTTTAAATGTAACAATCATAAAAATTATATTTGATTTACAAGTTACAGTTTGTAAGAGACACCAATCTCTCTTCTTTTGAGAACCAACTCGAGGAGACACCAATCCCCTGTTTTCCAAGCACCAACTTGAGGAAGCACCAAATTCCTATAGATCAGGCTCCAATTTGTAGAGGAATCCAATCCTCTTGTTTTCAAGCACCAACTTGAGGAAGCTGCAACTCTCTATTTCAGGATTTAACCTGTAGAGGAACTCGATGCTTCATTTCTCCTCCCTTCCACCCTCACTTCATTTGAATGTTTCAGGCTCTTCCTTGGACTTTGTATGTGTTTTAGATCTTCTAAAATATACCACAAAGACACCTTCCTTTCACCATACCTTTTCTGTTTATATAGTATTTCAATAGGTATGCAATTGAACCAATGTGTCCTTTTAACAATGAACCATTGCACCTTTTCATTTATTGAACAATAATGCTATTTTAATAACAAATTTATTCCTTTATTATTATCTTTAATTAATCGGGTGACCTTGGTTCCTATTCAATATATTTTTAATAAGAATTAAGTTAAGAACCATATTCTCAATTGGCACTGGTAAGCCGGGCACTTTTCACGGAATATTTGCCTTTCAACAGTATCAAATTTCGAGCTTTTAAGTGTATTTCCTGTTTTGAAATGGATAGATGCTAAATTCATGGCCCCCCTTTCTCATAAGACCACAACGTTGTGACCAACAGCTAACCAAATTGAGCACAGGGCATGTTCTATCGTTTATCCTAACGACCCTTCTTTAATTCATCAAGTCTTCGACAAGACTGAGGGCTAGGTTCGTAGTCTATTTAAAGGGCGTGGAGTTTTAATAACTAAGACCATGAGACTTACCTCTTTTACATATGACCAAGAAGTCAGACCGTAGGCTTATGCACAAGTGCTAATTCGACTTTTAGTGCCTAGTCTCCATATACAAGAACTTGTCCACCATATGACCCAAAGTCATGACCGAGGGATGCTTTTCATGATTTCAAAAGGTGGCTTTCTAATCCATTGGTGGAAACATGATCAAATAGTTTGATGACATGTAGCACCTTGGTGACCCACTAGAGTTACTTTTCGAAAATTCAATTCGTGATATATATTTAATTTCTGTTGTAGATAGTGATAAGGAGGGTTGTTTTTTACGTAGCCATGACACAAGACATTTTCCTAGGAAGGGTGCACCTCCACTAGTGCTCTTTCTGTCATCAATACTTCCTATCCAATCTGCATCAGTATATGGAGTTAATGTGAAGTCTTTCGTTTTTGGATACCATAATACAAAATCCAAGGTGCCTTTGAGATATCTAAAAATCCTTTTAATTTCCTTCATATGTGTCTCTTTAGGTGTAGATTGAAATATGGCCAATAATCCTACAACTTGAATGATGTCTGGTCTTATTGTTGTTGCATATAATAAGATACCAATCATTGATCAATACATGGTTTGGTCTACTTCTAGTGATTCATCATCTTTTCTTAGTTTGCATCCTATATTCATAGGAGTGCTCATAGGTTTACAATTTTCCATTTGAAATTTATTCAACATTTCCTTAATGTATTTGGTTTGAGATATGGATATGCCTTTGTTTGATTGTGAAACTTGTAACCCTAGGAAGAATGTCAGTTCAACAAGCATTGACATCTCAAATTCTTTTTGCATTTCTATAGCAAATTTTTTTCTTAGAAGATTTAGATTGCTTCCAAAGATGATATCATCCACATATACTACAACAATAATCATATTCTGATTTTCAATTTTAATGTAAAGATTGTTGTTAGTAGCTTCTCTTTTGTATCATTGTTGTTTTAGATGATTATCAAGTCTTGAAAACCATTCCCTGAGAGATTGTTTGAGACCATACAATGCTTTCTTTAATTTGCATACATAGTGTTTATTTTCTAATAACATAAATCCTTCAGGTTGTTCTATATAAAATTCTTCTTTTAGATTTCTATTTAAGAATGCTAATTTGACATCTATTTGATATATTTTGAAGTTCTTAAAGCATGCAAATGCCAAAAACATTATGATAGCTTCTAATCTAGCCACTGGGGAAAATGTTTCCTCAAAGTCAATCCCTTCTACTTGTGCATATCCTTTGCATACTATATTGCTTTATTCCTTATAATTTGACCATCTTCATTAACTTTATTTTTAAAAATCCACTTGGTCCCTACCACATTTTTATCTTCTGGTCTTGGGACAAGTTCTCAAGTATGATTCTTCTCTATTTGATCAAGCTCTTCATTCATGGATTTGATCCAATCTTCATTTTTGCTAGGTTCTACAAATGTTTTGGGTTCTATTAGGGAGAACATTGCTTGTTCTGATTCATATGTTAGCCTTATTCTTGTTTTAACTCCAACACTTTTGTTGTTTATGATTTGAATTTCAGGATGATCTCTTTGTACTCTTCTTGATGGTGCTTTTGACTCTTGTCTTGGTGATGCTTCATTTTTGTTTTCTTCTTCACTTTGTGATTCTTCTTATTATATTTCGTTAGTTTCTTCTTCTTCATCATCATTTCTTCTTCTTTCATCAACTTGAGAATTATTGGATTAGTAACTAAAAAATATACCATCATCTGATCTGGAATCAAATTTTCCTAAATTATCATCATCTCATTTTATATAACATTTTCTCCTAAAGACTCTGAAGTGTTTGATTGATGTTGCTCTACCAAACCATAACTCACATGGTGTCTTGTCATGGTTAATCCTAAGTTGTGCTTTGTTAAGTGTGTATACTGTTGTATAAACTACTTCTCTCCAATATATGTTTGGGAGTTTGGATTCATTTAACATAGTTTTGGCTGCTTCTTGAACAATTCAACTTTTCCTTTCAACAACTCCATTTTGTTGAGGAGTTCATGGTTCTGAAAAGTGTCTTTTAATTCTATGATCTTAAAAAAACTCATTGAACTCATTTGAGGTAAAGTTTCCTCCATTGTATGATCTTAGGCACTTGATTTTGACATCAGTCTCATTTTCAACATGTGCTTTGAAGACTTTAAATTTTTCTAATGCTTCTGATTTTTCTATAAGAAAGGATACCCAAGTCATCATTGTATATTCATCAATGAATAAAATGAAGCAATGTTCACCTTGTAGGCTTTTAATTCTTTTTGTTCCACAGAGGTCAGTGTGAACAAGTTCTAGTGGTTTTGATTTAGAGTATTCTTTTGTCTTGAATCTTACTCTTGTTTGCTTTCCATGTTGGCAGTGCCTACAAACAGAGTTTAAAGGTTTTATAATCTTTGGCATGTTTTTCACAACTTTCTTCTTACTAACTTTTATCAAGTTGTCAAAGCTTATGTGCCCCATTCTTATGTGCCATAGACAATTTTCATATGTTTAGTCCATGCAACATTTTTCTTCTTCTTCAATGTTTTGTTAAGTTTTTATTGATGTTATTAGGTTATTTCCAAACTTTATGAGCATTCAATGCATTTCCAAAACAACAATATAAAGAGGATCACTGAAAGAAACACAATCACAAGGTACACAACATTTTATCCTGGGAAATCCTCATGGGGAAGAAAACCCAACAAAACTTCCTCAATAATAGATTACTAGTACAATGCCAAGACTAATACCAAGACCAAAACACCAAACATGGACCAAGAACAATCATGCACCTCTCTTCTCCTTCGTTAGACTTATTCCTGCAACTGCAATTGTCTTCAAGATATGCACACTAGATGAGTGAGTGAGTGTGTTCAAATGAGATACCATCCTCACATATAAATACGAATTGTGATGTGGTGATTCATGAGCATCGCCTTCAAAGTCAACAACGCACACGTGGAGGCAAACAAATGATATCTCAACAATGACAGAATTTCAAATCGAGCATTAATTTCAGAATTTAAATCGATTGTTGGGATATTTTTGTAACATCATTTTAAAAATATAACTTGTTTGTAAAGTCTTGAAGGACTGTAAGAAATTGCAGATATGGAGTTTCGACTCTATCTCGAAATAACTAGTAGTTATTGTAATAGGACCGAGTATGTAATAGCTTTGAATTTGAAATGATAGATTTCAGAATAGGATGAGAGAGCTCGTAGAGCCGGTCCTTATATAGTTTTTCAATATTACATTGTAATATGGAGAATGTAAGAAACAAAATAGGGAGAAGAGTAAGAGTAGCAGAAACACTATGTAATTTTATTTTCATGAATGAATAGAGCAGACATAAATTGTCCCAAATACTTGGATCGAGTTCATTGTATGTGTGATTGAATGAATGTTATTCTGGGTGTATGATTGTTACAGTTCATTTTCATGTATTAGTGGTTGAGAAATTAACTGTATGAGTTCGTGACGAAACTGGTTGAGTTTCAATTGTTTCTCTCCTGATACTTGTATGCAAGGTGTCCATCTTGAACACAAGGTGTGTGTCGACTAAGTTTAGGATTGAATAAGAGAGAAGATCAGAGAGAGAATAAGAGAAACTCAGACCAAGTGCAAGGTGTGCATAGCGTCAAGGAACCAACAAGCTTCAAATAACCAACGCAGAAGAACGCCAGGTGGGCGAGAATGTTTTCTTTGCAAGGAAACCCTTCAAACCAAGTTATTCGAAATCCCTAGAATGCAAGGTGTGTGTGGGAGATCAAAATCCTTTCAAGGATAGAAGCTCAGAATGGATAACACTTTGTCGCAAGTGTTGACGAGATCCAAGGATCAAACTTGCAGAAGGAGTGGAGAGTTGAAATATACGAACTCTGAGAAATTTTCTAAGTCTGAGGGAAGACAAAAATGTGGGAGGGAATAGTGAGCATTGATCCTAACCATTGATTCAAAAGGGATCTAGACCGTTGTTTGTCCAGGAAGAATTTCGACGTTTCATGGATCGAGAGAACAAAGGAGAGAGTCTTTCAACTCCCTGATACGCGAAATCGTGACTAAATCCAAGATGTCGATCGAGAGTGGTCACATTTTCATGGTTTTGGTCATTGGGAAAATGGGAGTGAACACTTCCCCAAAAATCACGAAAGTCAAATTGCCGATTTAATCTTGGCCGTTGATTTGTGGAGGATTTGGACCGTAGATTGGTCATAAAATATTCAGGAATCGGGAGTGTGGAGGAAACAACTACCCGAAAATCTTGATACTCAAGATCTAGACACAATCAGGACCATTGATCGAGGAAGGATATGAGCCGTCGGATCTGAAGCATTGAAATTTTGGGAGTTGGGAGAACATAGGTGATTCACATCGGGAATTCTCGATACGCGAAATCGCGACGCGCTCGGAAGAGTTTACCCCAGGTCATAGAGAAGGGTCATATATATGGAGGATAAGGGAGGAACTAGCATGCGCTAGGTCCTTGTCGGGATTTTATGACCCAAGAGTTTGAAGGAAGGGGAGTCGGGGTAATGCAAAGTCTCAACACGTGAAATCACGACACGCCTTTTGTGTAGGCATGTGATCACAGCTCATGATCGTGTGGGGGTGAAGCTTGCACTTACTTCTTAGTTGTGCAGGTGGAGTTTCATAAAGGACATGTGGATAGTTTGTGAGGGTTGTTTCAGCTCGAAGGAAAAGATGATCTAGTGACCGGGAGGTCGGCAGACCCTACCGAGGTAGGGGGGATGCATCAGGTGGTATCTAAGCCTAATTTAAATTTGTTTGCAAACAACATACAAAGGAGAAAGGAGGAAATTTGGTATCCTTTGGGGTATCAAGGAAAATTGATTTCTGTTTGTAGGTGACGCAGTGAAATCATCCCACACAGAAGGCGAAAACGAATGCAGAGATGGAAGAAGAAATGAGGTGACTTCGAATGAGATTGGATGCCATGGAGACAACACAGAGAAGAGCCCCAGACACTGGTGATATCAGTGAATTTGAGAGCGAAGAAGAAGCAGAGGTCGAAGAAAATGTAGCAGAGGATGTTGCACAAGATCACTTGAAAAAAAGCTATTTCAAAGATAGGGGCCAGAGCAAGAATAGAGGTACCTATGTATGAAGGCAATTTGGAAGTTGAAGAATTTTCATATTGGGTACATGCTATGGAAAAATACTTTGATTACGAAGATATCGAAGAAGACAATATGGTGAAGCATGCAGTGACACGACTGAAAGGTCATGCAACGTTATGGTGGGATGAACTACAAGCCGATCACAGAAGTAATGGTAAGAAGAAAATTAAAAGCTGGGATAGGATGGTAGCTAAGATGAAAGCCAAATTTATCCCAAAGGATTACCATATCAATCTTTACATAATATTGCAAAACCTGAAACAAAGAGGTTTATCAGTGAAGGAGTACACTAAATAATTTTACCGACTGAACATCAGGGCTGGACAGAAAGAGAATGAAGATGAGAAGACAACAAGATATATCAATGGGATGAGATATGAGATACAAGAGGAGATCAACATGATGTCTATCAATAAATTTGAGGATGCCTATCAAGAAGCCTTGAAAGCTGAAGAAAAATTGGCCAGGAGGCAAAGCCAACGAAGTAGAGGCGGAAATTTAAACAGAGGCAAGGGAACCAACAGGGATAATTTCCATAAGTCGAAGCCTGAAGCTGACAAACAACATAGTCACCATGAGAAGGGTGGAAGTTCTAAAGAAGGAAAAAACGGAGGAAGAGATTCTTTTTCCAGAGGAAGAGGAAGAGGAAAATCTAGAGGGGGCGTAGTTAAATGCTATAGCTATGGAAAAGAAGGACAAAAATATTGGGAATGTCCCGACATAAAGAGAGAAGAAGGGGGGGAAACACACATTGTTGAAGCACAGAAGCATGTGGAAGCAGAAGCAGCAGAAGGATGAAGAAACCTCATGATGAGGAAAGTTCTTCTTAAACCTGAAAGGGAACTAGAGGAACCAGTTTAGCGAACAAGCCTGTTCAGAACTACTTGCAAATCGAAAGAAAAGTTTGCAAAGTAATCATAGACAGTGGGAGAACTAACAATCTAGTATCCACAAAGATGGTGGAGAAGTTGGAATTGAAGACAACTAAACATCCAAATCCATACAAGGTATCGTGGTTGCAGAAATGACATCAAGTCATGGTAAGTCAACAATCCCAAGTTGAATTTAAAATAGAAGGTTACAAAGATTAAATACTATGTGATGTAATTCCTATCTATGTCTGTCATATTTTATTGGGGAGGCCATGGCAGTATGACCGAAAGGTTATGCATGATGGAAGAAAGAATACCTATACCCTAGAAAAGAATGGTAGAACACATATGTTGCTACCCATAGAAGACAAAGAGAAAAAGAGAGAAGATAGTTCAAGCATACTTCTCATGAGTGGGAAGGAGCTCTTAAAAGAAGTCAAGGAGGAGAAAGAAATGCAGTTTGCTGTGGTGAGGAAGCCTAGAGTTATCCTTACAAATAATTCTGTAGAATATTTGCCTATAGAAATCCATGAACTGTTAGGAAACTTTGCTGATATAGTTGTGGATGAGTTACCACACTCATTTCCACCCATTAGGAGTATAAGCCATCATATTGACCTTATTCCAGAAGCTAGTTTACCAAACAAATAAGCTTATAGGTTGACACCTAGAGAGAATGAGGAATTCAAAAATCAAGTCCAGGATTTGTTGGATAAAGGGTTAGTTAGGGAAATCCTAAGCCCATGTGCAGTACCGACTGCATTAAGTCCAAAGAAAGATGGAGGATGGAGGATGTGTATAGATTCCCGAGCCATCAACAAGATAACCATTAGATACAGATTTCCTTTACCGAGGATGGATGATTTGATGGACTGTTTGAGTGGAGCAAGCTTTTTTTCGAAGATATACTTGAAGAGCGAATATCATCAAATAAGAATGAGAGAGGGAGATGAATGGAAAACAACATTCAAGACAAACGAAGGATTGTTTGAATGGATGGTCATGCCGTTTGGGTTGAAAATTCATTAAGAACATTTATGAGGTTAATGAACGAAGTGTTGAAAGACTTCATAGGAAAATTTTTCATAGTATATCTGGATGACATACTAATATTTAGTAAGACAAAGGAAGAACACCTACGACATTTGACATTAGTGATGAAAAGATTGTAGCAAGAGAAACTGCTGATAAATCTGAAGAAGAGTTATTTTATGAAGAAGGAGCTCATATATTTGGGTTTCGTAATCTCTTCAAATGAATTGAATATGGACCCATAAAAAGTGAGAGAAAATAGAGAATGGTCATCTCCAAGCAACATATTTGAGGTAAGAAGTTTTCATGGGTTAGCGAGTTTTTATAGAAAATTCATCAGGAATTTCAGTGGCATATGTGCACCCATGTTGGACACTGTGAAGAAGAATCACAAGTCCTTCAATTGGAAAAAGAAAGCTATAAAAAGTTTCAAAGTGATGAAAGAGAAGATCACAGAGTAGCCAATTTTGATCTTACTAGATTTTGGAAAAACATTTCAGGTGAGATGTGACGCAAGTGGATTAGCTATTGGAGCAGTCTTGAGCCAGGACAATAAGCCAGTTGCTTATTTCAATGAGAAATTGAATGAAGCCAAGCAAAATTATTCCACGTATGACAAGGAATTTTATGTGGTGATTCAAGCTTTGAAAAAATGGAGGCATTATCTAATTCCTAAAGAATTTGTCTTGTATAGTGATAATCATGCTTTGCAATTTATTACTAGGCAAGAAAAGTTGAATCAGAAACATGCAAAATGGGTAGAATTTATGCAGAATTTTACTTTTTTTATTAAACACATTGCTGGAACTACTAACAAAGTCGCAGATTCTTTGAGCAGGAGGAGTTTGGTTGTACAGGAATTCCAGGTGGATACCTTGGGGTTCGAACACCTCAAGGAGATGTATAAAGAAGATGCAGATTTCAAAGAAGCTTACGAGGCATGCAAGAATCTTTTATTGGGAGATAGAAGCCCATGGAATGAATATTTGATTCAGGATGGATTACTGTTCAAAGGAAGCCAATTATGCATTCCGAAGTGCTCAATGAGAGACAAACTACTGAAAGAAAAACACAGTGGAGGTAGCTGGACACTTTGGTCACGATAAAACATTTGCACAACTGAGTAATTCGTATTATTAGCCGAGCATGAGAGCAGAAGTTAAGAAGTTTGTGAATAAATGCAGAATTTGTCAGTATGTAAAAGGAAGACAACAAAACACTGGTTTGTATCAACCATTACCAATTCCAGAGAGGCCGTGGGACACAATTAGTATGGATTTTTTTTTGGGATTGCCTAGAACTAAAAAAGGAAGCGATTCCATATTTGTTGTGGTAGACAGATTTTCAAAAATGGCACATTTCATACTATGCCAGAAGACAAACGATGCCACACACATTGCCAATTTGTTTTTCAGAGAAGTAGTAAGACTACATGGATTGCCGAGAAGCATAGTTTCAGATATGGACACCAAATTTGTAGGACACTTTTGGAGGACTCTATGGAAGAGACTGGGGACGAAATTATCCTTTAGTTCAACATATCACCCTCAGATAGATGGGAAGACTAAAGTAGTAAACAAGAGTCTTGGAAACTTATTGAGAAGTTTAGTCACTAAGCAAGGTCGACAATGGGATCAGATTCTGGCACAAGAAGAATTTGCATTCAACAATTCAGTGAACAAGATCACAGGAAAAAATCCATTTGAATACAACCAAGAGGGATTACAAAGTTGAGAGATTTGAGTCAAGATGAGTTCAGAAGTGCTGGAGCAGAGGATTTTGCGATAGAAATGCAGAAAATCCCCGACAAAGTCAGAGAGCAGTTACAAAACAACATCCAGAAATATAAGAGTAGAATTGATCAAAAGAGAAGAGAAGTTCAATTCGAAGTTGGATATGAAGTTTTAGTTCATTTGAGAAAAGAGAGATTTCCAAGGGGAATGTACAACAAGTTAAAGATGAAAAATATTGGACCATGCAGGATTCTCAGAAAATTCACAGCCAATGCTTATGAGATTGAGTTGCCAGACAATGTTGGGATATCGCCGATATTCAATGTTGCAGACTTGTATCCTTACAAGAGAGATGAAGAAGGAGAATCAGATGATCAGAAAGAAATTCAGTGGGAAGAGAAATTACCCACAATAGAAAAACTTCAGATGGAGAAGATCATTGAACATAGGGATGGAAAGAAAACGAGGAGGAAGACATATCCTGAGTACTTAGTGAAGTGGAAAGATCATCCAATGGAAGATGCAAGTTGGGTCACAGAACCTGATATTTTGAAGCATGGAAAGACAGTGCAGTAGCTCATGGACATGAGTACATGAATTTTTTTAACCAGAGGAGTATGATGTAGGAGCATCACCTTCAAAGTCAACAACGCATGCGTGGAGGCAAACAAATGACATCTCAACAATGACAGAATTTCAAATCGAGTATTAATTTTAGAATTTAAATCGGTTGTTGGGATATTTTTGTAAGAACATTTTAAAAATGTAACTTGTTTGTAAAGTCTTGAAGGACTGTAAGAAATTGCAGATATGGAGTGTCGACTCTATCTGGAAATAACTAGCAGTTATTGTAATAGGACCGAGTAGGTAATAGATTTGAATTTGAAATGATAGATTTCAGAATAGGACGAGAGAGATCGTAGAGTCAGTCCTTAGATAGTTTTTCAGTATTACATTGTAATATGGAGAATGTAAGAAACAAAATAGGGAGAAGAGTAGAGCAGAGTAAGAGTAGTAGAAACACTATGTAATTTTCTTTTCATGAATGAATAGAGCAGACAAAAATTGTCCCAAATACTTGGACCGAGTTCATTTTATGTGTGATTGAATGAATGTTATTCTAGGTGTATGATTGTTACATTTCATTTTCATGTATGAGTGGTTGAGAAATTAACTGTATGAGTTCGTGACAAAGCTGGTTGAGTTTCAATTGTTTCTCTCCTGATACTTTTATGAAAGGTGTGCATCTCGAACGCAAGGTGTGCATCAACTGAGTTTAGGATTGAATCAGAGAGAAGAATAGAGAGAGAATCAAAGAAACTCAGACTAGGTACAAGGTGTGCATAGCGTCAAGGAACCAACAAGCTTCAAAGAACCAGCGCAAAAGACCACCGGGTGGGAGAGAAGGTTTTCTTTGCAAGGAAACCCTTCGAACTGAGTTATTTGAAATCCCTAGAATGCAAGGTGTGCGTGGGAGATCAGAATCCTTTCAAGGATAGAATCTTAGAAGGGATAACACTTTGTCACAAGTGTTGATGAGATCCAGGGATCAGACTCACAGAAGGAGTGGAGAGTTGAAATATACGAACTCTGAGAAATTTTTTAAGTCTAAGAGAAGACGGAAGCACGAGAGGGAATAGTGAGCATTGATCCTAACCATTGATTCAAAAGGGATATGGACCATTGATTGTACAGGAAGAATTTCGACATTTCGTGGATCGGGAGAACAGAGGAGAGAGTCTTTCAACTCCCTGATATGCAAAATCATGACTTAATCTAGGCCGTCGATCCAGAGTGGTCACAGTTTTGTTGTTTTCATCATTGGGAAAACGAGAGTGAAGACTTCCCCAAAAATCGTGAAAGGAAAACCACCATTTTAGTCTTGGCCGTTGATTTGTGGAGGATCTGGACTATAGCTTGGTCATCATATATTCGGGAATTGGGAGTGTGGAGGAAAAAGCTACCCAGAAATCTCGATACGTGAGATCCCTACATAATAGGATTGTTGATCGAGGAAGAATCTGAGTTGTCAGATCTAAAGCATCAGAATTTTGGAAGTCGGGAGAACAGAGGTGATTCGCATCGAGAATTTCCAATACGCGAAATCCCAACGCGCTCAGAAGAGTTGACCCTAGGTCATAGCGAAGAGTCATATAGATGGAGGATAAGGGAGGATCTAGCATGTGCTAGGTCCTTGTCGGGATTTTGGGACCTGGGAGTTCGAAGGAAGGAGATTCAGGGTAACGCAAAGTTTCGACACGTGAAATCGCGACGCACCTATTGTGTAGGCGTGCGATCACAGCCCGTGGTCGTGTGGAGGTGAAGCTCGCACTTAGTGCTTAGTTGCATAGGTAGAGTTTCATAAAGAACCTGTGGATAGATTTTGAGGGTTGTTTCAGCTCGAAGGAAAAGACGATCCGATGATCGGGAGGTTGACAGACCTTGCTGAGGTAGGGGGGCTGCATCATGTGGCACTAGGGTTGTGACTCTTCACTTGGTGGATCCAACTTCTCCTTGAAGTGGATAAAACCACTTTACAATTACTAGAGGCTGACTTTACAAATACCACCATACAAATACATCTTGACCAATCCAAAAAAGGGGATTTGATCTTATACAAGACCCGACTTGATCAATCCACAAAAGGGGATTCGATCTATACAATAATGACTCAAATATAAGTAGAATATTCTTCAAAGTTACAATAATTAAACACTCCCTCTTAATGAGAAGGGTGTTCTACTAACACGACTCAATACAACATCATCAAGAGAAGAAGAGGGAAACATCATCATCAACATCTGGAACACTGACTAACACATTTATAAATCATCGAATTTTTTTCTCATCATCAATATCATCATCATTTGCAGCATGGAGCTGGAGTAACATCATCATCATCATCAACATGAATATGGAACATCAATATCAACAACATGGAGCTATAAAAACATCGTCAACATCACAAAGTTGGAACATCAACATCTATATGTGGAAACAGAATGATGTAGGTGCATCAACAATAACATTTGTGGTACTCTGACAGAACGTCCTTACCAGACCTTCGAGATATGCCCAAGAATCATAAGATTCACTAGGATATAAAATACTAACTGAGATACCACTATCGACCACCGCTGGCATATACATGCATGAGTACTCTGACATACCGTCCTTACCAGACCTTCGAGATCTATCCAGGGATGATCAATCCCCTAGGATATAAAATCCTAACCGAGCTACCCGATGTTGGTCATGATACCATAGTATCATCAACATCACTCCCTCTTTCGAGGGATGTCCTTTTAGACAACACCACTCAAACTTCACATGAGACAGAGGCTTAGTCAACACATTTGCAACCTGCTCATCTGTGCCAACATATTGGAGCTTTACAACTCCCTTTTGCACCATGTCACGAATGTAGTGGTACTAGATCTCTATGTGCTTTGACTTATCATGGAACAATGTGTTCTCTTTCATCTTTATGCAACTCTGGTTATCACATAATATCACGGTAGCATTCATCTCCAGGTCGAACAGGCCTGTCAACAACTTGTGAAGCTATATGGATTCACAATTGGTGGAACATCATGCAATGTAGTCCGCTTCTGCCGTGCTGAGAGAAATACTGGACTGCTTCCTACTTTTCCATGAAGTCATGGCTAACTCCAAACTGAAACAACATTCCAAAGTTCTCTTTCTATCTAAAGCACTTCCAACCCAATCTGAATCAGTATAACCATACAGTCTGAAGTCATGATCTCCAATATAATAGAGACCATAATCCAATGTACACTTAAGGTATCTCATCACATGCTTTGCAGCTATAAGGTGAACACATCTGGGCTCCACTAGGTATTTACTCAAGGTGTTCACAACAAAGCATATATCTGGCATGGTATTCGTCAGATACATCAACGGAGCAATAATGTGTTTGTATAGAGTAGAATCAACCAACTCTAACGAAGTATCAACCATGAGCTTCAATTTCATCTCCATGGGTGTGGCCATGGCTTTACATTCCAACATGTCAAAAATTTTCAGTATTTCAACTGCATAATTCCCTTGGTTAAGGGAGATCTTCTTTGTGCTCTGCCAAACTTCAAGACCTAAGAAATAATGCATCAAGCCTAGGTCTTTCATCTCAAATTCTGCAACGAGCTTATTTTTGCAATCTGTGATGAGATTTTCTTCTCCTGTCAAGAATAAATCATCCATATATAGTAGCAATACAACTGGCTCATCATTCATAACCTTGAAGTAAATATTATACTCAACTTTACACTTGGTAGATCCCAAGCTCGTCGAGAAACTGTCAATTATGCCATACCAAGCTCTCAGAGCTTGCTTCAACCCATACAAAGCTTTATTCAACCTGTAGACATGATTTTTTCTATCTTCAACTTCAAACCCTTGTGGTTGTTCTATGTACACTTCTTCTTCAATAAAACCATTTAAGAAATTTGTTTTCACATCTATCTGGTGCAACTTCCACTTCATTTTGGTTGCAAGTACTATCATAGTTCTAATAGAAGTGTATCTTGCTACATGAGAAAATGTTTCTTCAGTTAATACCTTCCTTTTGAGAAAATACAGGAGCTACAAATCTTGCCTTATATTTTTCAATACTTCCCTTTTCTGCATGTTTTATTTTGTATATCCACTTGGAAGATACCACATCTTTGTTCTTTGGCTTGGGAACTACTTCCCACACATCATTATTTATAATGGACTAGTATTATTCTATCATGGCATTCATCCATTTTTTCTTCTGAATGAATTCTTTTAAGCAAGTAGGTTCCTTATCTACGAAATCACATATCAAGGCCACATAACTAGAGAATGACTTAGGATTCTTGATTTGTCTCATGGTTCCTTCTGGGGCACCATACTTCTCTGCATCTTGAATAAGTTCTCTTTCCCAAGCTATCTTTATCTTGTGAGAGATCGTCATACAGGGAGGTTCTTGAGATTCGATCATATCATGATCTTCTGGAATCTCATCATCAAGGGTAACTGCAACTTCCTTCATGGATTTTACAACTCTGGGAGCTACGTGCTTTTCTTCATACACTTCTTCTAACTGGAATTTCCTTGATCTCTTGAGTGATGCATCTTCATCAAATGTTACGTCTCTTCTGATCTTAATATGATTGCAACCTGATATGTAGATTCCGAAGGCCTTAGAGACCTCACAATATCCAACAAATATTTCCTTTTTTCCTGAAGTATCCAACTTAGTTCTATTTTCTTTCAGAATGTGTACAAATAGTGGACAACCAAATATTTTGAGATGGCTTACTTCTGGATTTTTTTCGGTGAAAATTTCTTTGGGGGTTTTTGAATCCAAGTGCACTATGGGATAATCTATTCTGGACATACACTGTTGTTCTTGCTGCTTCATCCCATAAGTGCATTGGAAGATCTTGATTATGAATCATATTCTTTACTGCTTCCATAATCATCCTATTCTTTCTTTATGCTACACCATTTTGTTGAGGATTATAGGGAGTGGTAAGTTCCCTCTTAATCTTGAAATCTATGTAAAAGCTTCTAAATTCATTTTAAGTGTACTCTCCTCCATTGTCTGACCCGAGTTTCTTGATTTTCCTTTTGGAGAGGTTTTCTACCAAGGCTTTGAATTCCTTGAACTTTTCAAGTACTTCATATTTTGACTTCAAGAAATAAACCCAAGTCTTACAAGAGTAATCATCAATAAATGAGACATAGTATACATACCCACTTAGAGAGGTTGATGGCATTGGGCCACATACATCTGAGTGGACAAGTTCCAAAATTCCTTCTGCTTTACTGTCACTCTTTGGAAAATGATTCTTTGTGTTTTCTCCTTGTGCACATCCTTTGTATACACCTTCATGATCAACCTTTAGTTCTGGTAAACCTATAACTACCTTGCTCACATATCTTAAGGCTTTGTAGTTTATGTGAGCTATACTTCTATGCCAAAGTTCACAAGGACTTTCAGTAGAATGAGTGAAGGCTACATCTGAGTGACCCTTTAATTTGTACAAACCACCTTCTTCTATTCCAATAACAAATGCATCTTCTATAGTTTTTTATTTAGACCACATAAGAACTTCACCATCTATGAATGCAACCTTGAAACCTTTCTTATCTAGAGAAGAAATATAAAGTAAGTTCTTTTTCAAACCTGGTACATAGAGTACATCCTTCATTCTCATCGGAGTTTCTGAATCAAGTTTGTAGGTGGCTTCTCCCAATCCTTTGATTGGGTACTGATAATCATCTCCAAGTGAAACTTTCTGGGAGGAGTTTTTCTCTACAAGACTGGAGAGAGTGTTCTTCTGACCTGTCATGTTCTTAGAAGCTCCACTATCTATGAGCCAAGTATCTTTTCCATGTGTTACCGATTCTGAGAGAGCGGAGAACAAAACATATTCTTCAATCTCTTCTTTAGATAACTTCTTGGGTGGCTCATCATCTTTAGCTGCATGGGCATGGTGTATTTTGTTATTTCTCCTCTTGAATTCTTCCCTTTTGGTAGGACAATTCTTAGCAATGTGTCTCATCTTATTACAATGATAACACTGGTAGGAGGATAAATATTTTTCCCTTCTTTGACCTTTATAATATTTCTGGAATCTCTTTGAAGAGTAAGACTCTTTATGAAAGTTGATCTCCTTTTGAGAATGAGACTTTCCCTTTCCACCCTTATCATGATCATCTAGGGCTTGATCTTCATCTCTTAATAGAACGACTTCTCGGTTAGCCACTCTTGCTTCTTCTTGAACACATTATTCCCATAAACTGTTAAATTGGAGTTTTTTTTTCTTGTACAAATAGTTTGGATGAAGGCATCTCAAGGTCTTGTGAGACCATTAAGATTTGACATCACGAGTTCATCTTCATGTAACTTGTCTCCAATTTCCTCTAACTGTTCCTTGAATTGAGAAATCCTAGAGAAATATTGTTGAACTATTTCTCCTTTTTGCATTCTTGTATTCTTGAGCTTGGTTATCAAGTTCATCTTCCGGTTGATGTTCCTTCCTTCATACATTCTGGTTAAGGCATCAACCATATCTTTTGGAGCATTATTAGAAGACACTTGAGGGATCAAGTGGTCTATAATAGAATATGCAATTATTCTTTTAGCCCCAATCATATCCTCCTTGTACTTATTTTTGGCTTCATTTTCTTCGGGCTCCAATACATTTTCTTTTATGAATTTTGCATGGTCATTCTCTTCAAGTATGAGTCCAATTCTGTAATTCCAAGCACATAAATTTTCCACACCTTATAATTTGTCAACAAGCTTGGTGCTTGCAGACATCTTAACCTAGAGCTAAGAAAATGACCAGAAAATGAAATTTCTCATAAAATGAAACTGAACTTACTAGGAGATGCACTGGGCTGAGACAAGTTTGCTAGAGTAGATCGTTTCAGAAAATTCCAAGTTTTATCCCTTGAAACTGGAACTGCTCAATTCTGGACTAGTGCTTCTGGTGCTAGTTTTGGTTTTCTGGTTTTCTGATTTTCTAGTACCGGTTAAAACTAGGGTTTGACTTTTCAGAGAATCCAACCACTGAAAAGGTTCACTCAAGCTGCCAAAAGATGCACTAGGGAAAGGCACACTTCCCTAAGTGGTCTTTGGTAAAAAAATATTCTTTAGTGAAAAGCCCTAAATTTCTTGCACGACAACAAAAATGTCTAGATACCCAGTGAAAGATGCTCTAATTAGTCAATCTATGATACCATGTTAAGTTTTTACTGTTGTTATTAGGTTATTTCCAAACTTCATGAGAATTTAATGCATTTCCAAAACAACAGTATAAAGAGGATCAATTAAAGAAACACAATCACAAGGTACACAACATTTTATCCTTGGAAACCCTCATAGGGAAGAAAATCCAAAAAAACTTCCTCAATAATAGATTGCCAGTACAATGCCAAGACTAAGACCAAAACACCAAAGACAGACCAAGACCAAGCATGTGCCTCTCGTCTTCTTCGTTAGACTTCTTCCTGCAACTGCAACTGTCTTCAAGATATGTGCACTAGATGATCAGTGAGTGAGTGTGTTCAAATGAGACACCATTCTCACATATAAATATCAGTTGTAAGGTGGCATTAGGGTTGTGATTCTTCACTTGGTGGAGCCGACTTCTCCTAGAAGTGGCTAAAACCACTTTACAATTACTAGGGGCTAACTTTACGAATACCACCATACAAATACATGTTGACCAATCCAAAAATGAGGATTTGATCTTATAAAGGACCCGACTTGATAAATCCACAAAAGGGGATTTTATCTATACAATAATGACTCAAATATAAGTAGAATATTCTTCGAAGTTACAATAATTCAACATGTTTAAGATATAAACATTGCTTGGTGTCCTTGGTGCAACAACCACTAATTTTCCAGAGTCTTCTTTTCTAATTTCACATTTTTGAGAGTCAAATATGAATATGTGACCTTGATCACATGTTTGGCTCACACCAAGGAGATTAGGCTTCAAATTTTCAACTAATAACATATTTTCTGCTTTAGCTCTATTATTTCCTAGATTGACTGTTCCCTTTCCAAGTATCTTGACATAGACATTATCTCCAAATGTAACATTTCCTTTTTCTTTCCTTTTCTGACTGAGAAATTTGTCTTGATCTCCAGTCACATGCTTTAAACATCCACTGTCAACATACCATTGATTCCTTTTATATTTAGCATATAAGGCTACCTTACACTCTATTTCCTTTTCTTTCCATGCCTTCTTATGCTTTTCTTCTTGAATTTTGGAAGTTTTTATGGGAAGCTTTGGTAGTTTACAATCACTAGATTTGTGACCATAATTCTTGCATTTGTGGCATTTAACATAGTAATTTTATAGAAGACAGAATGAGTTATAGTTTATGTTCTCTTGATTATTATTATTCTTGTTGTTATTATAACCATATCTTTGAACATTTTTATGATTGTATTGTTCATAAGCTCTACAATGCAATGTTTTATGCCCAAAATTATTGGAAGAGAAACAATAGCCAAGAAGAGATGTTGATAAATTTTTGGGGGAGTTCTTCTTGTAGCCGTATTCTTTCTATATTCATTTTATTTTGAAGGGAGAGCATATTTATATTGATCAGAATCAATTTTTATTTTGCTTTCTTCCTTTTTGAAAGAGCTTTGAAGGGCAATTGCATAATTTTTTGGATTTTTATCAGTTTGCTGAGATGTAGAGTTAGATCCTTTGTTAGAATTCTTTTGATCATAACCCAATCCTGACTTATTGTTTGATGGTCTTTGACTATTAATAATTTCATCCAAGATTCTTGAACTGTTTTCGAATATTGATTGGTTGTTTCCTTTCTCAAGTTCTCTTTTAAGAAAAACAATTTCAACCTCTAGCTTTTCACAGTCTAGTTGCTTTTCATTGAGTTTTTTACTTATGAATTCTTCAATTCTTTCGGCTTCTTGGAGTTCAGTATTTAAGTCAATAATGGCTTGTTCTGATTCCTTGGTGGTTATTGAAACTTCCTTTTTTATTTTATTTTTGTTTTCCTTTATATTCTAATAATGGTTCTCTTAATGATTTGTTCCTCTTTTTATATTTTCTCAATTCTTCAAGAGCACTAATATCAAGGTCTACTTCTCCTTCAACTTCAGAGTTTTGTTCATTATCATAAACAACTTTATTTTGAGATTCTATACCCATAAATAAAAGTTATGTCTCGTCATCTTCACTCATGTCAGGTGAACTACTATCTTCTTTGGAGTAGAAGTTTTTTTTTCTTGTAAAATTTCTTCTTGTTTCCATTTTTTCTCTTCTTAAATTCTTTATGGTTATAAGTATCTTCATCATCACTATCCACCTGCTTGGGATAAGGAAATTTGGAGGAAAAATTATCAACTTTTCCATAGTTGAAGCACTTGAAGGGTAACTGTTGGCACATGGGCAGACCCAGGGTTCAACACTACAACAATGCACCAACAAAACCCTAATTACCGACCCTTTCAGCAACACCTACGAAGCAGATGAAGTCTCACCCGAGCTAGAGGCAGGGGTGGTTGCAAGACTCAGGTGTCTGCAACCTTAGTTGGGACACAAATCTGTGATTATAACACTTAGCAATCACCTAGCATAGATTATTCACCAATATTCAACCCTTATGATACTTCGCAGATAGCACAGAGCATCACAGTATGCACTTAGATCTAAGATAATTCAACACTTAGCCACAACAATATAGATTAGATTTGGCAGATCAAGCACTAAGCATCTTACATACCATATCTAACATTCATTCATATCTCAGAAGCACAAAGCATAAATAGATCTATCTAAACACATCAAAGCACTTAGCAAAGGAAGAGACAAACACATCAGGTCGAGGCACATAGCACAACACTCAGATTTATTGTGGTTCACCCCCACCCTAGGGCTACGTCCACAAAATATTCTTCTTTATTAGCTTCCGTTAATCAGGTTACATCATAGAGCCATCCAAATCCCTCTTCGCATAGGACATAAGATCTGCACAACTCGCTAGATCCTTCTTCCTTGCACTAAAAGCACAGAGCCTTCTACAATATCCTGCACTTAGTCTCTTACAATATGCACAAATCATTTACAATCATTACCAACACTTAGCACAACTCGCAACTCTTCGATCACATAGATCACACTCTACTACTCTTCTCCCCCCCTTCCTTCTTCACTTACTTCGCCTATACATCTATTTATACATACAACAATGGGCCTAAGCATGGTTAAACCCATGGGACGACATCCCTTTCCCATTACATTATGCCCAAAAACCCAAAAAGGACCCAAAAAGGGGTCTAATTTCCACAATTTCTGCTTCGCTTTGTGCTCCATCTTTGGCAAGTTGTCGAAGTCCCAAAAATGGTCAAATATGAACAAGTGTTCCTCAAAACTTGGTCAGGGCCAACAGTAACTTCCCTTTATATTCCCAGACCCTTTATGGAGTTTCCTTATAAAATTGGCCTCTTCTTCATCTGATATTTCTGAGTGATTTCATTTGGCACATGCTCATGATTCTTAGTTTCTTTTGATGCTTTGAAGACCATTTCCCTTTTTGATGACCTTTCTTTCTTGGTTCTCATTTCATAGGCTATGAGAATCCGATGAAGTTCATCCATTGTAAGTTTTTCAAGGTCTTCTCGATCTTCCAAAGTAGATACCTTGGCATCATATTTCATTGGTAATGATCTCAACACCTTTTGGACAATACTTTTGTCTTTTAATTCTTCTCCGAGTGCTATGATTGAATTGACTATTTCATCCACTCTTTGAAAATATTTTCGAATGTTTTATTCTTCTTTCATATTCAAACTTTCAAACTGTCCTCTATATGTTTGAATTTTGGCTTTTTTGACTTTTCCATCTCCTTCATAGATGACTTTAATTTTGTTCCAGATTTCTTTTTTTGATTTATAGTGCATCACTTTTACAAATATAGGATTTTCTAATCCACCCAGAATTGCATTAACAACCTTTGAATTATCATTGCAGAGTTTCTTTGCAGCAACATATGAAGGTGCATTAGTTGGTGTTGTGTAACCATTTACCACAGATAACCAAACATCACATCCAAGAGCCATCATATAACTTCTCATCCTTATACTCCAAAATGAATAGATTAGATTATAAACTTTAACTATTAGATCTTAGTTACAACCATTGCATTAATGATATTTGGAACAACGACACAAAATAAACTATACATGAGAATTTTTTTATAGAAACAACACCACTTAACACACA
>JASDQU011310576.1:8168-22083 GCA_032191745.1 Picea mariana | reverse complement strand
ACAATTGATACATTGAGAGTGACTGTGTAAATGATGTTATTGACAGCTAGTTGAATATACCATAGACCGCAAATTGTTATATTTTAGACTGTGAGTTTATTACATCTGTAGATGGCAAGGTTCTTATTTCTTAGACAGTATATGGCTATTATAGACAACACTTCTATCTCTGGTATTCATGGATAGTGACCTCTGCTAATGTGGGTTGACGAAGATACAGTACCCAAGGTGCGGCCGAGATAAACTATGGGCATCATTTTCTGTGTTTTTTATGTGGCAGCCATTGTAGTAACACTGCAACCTGGGATGCGCTAAATTGGTAATTTCGCCCTGTAATAATTATTTATGTTAACTCTGTCATGTCCGAAAGGAACTTCAAATTCCTTTTTATTACCTAATGGCTGAAAGACCTTCCTCTGTGAAAATTTACTCGATGACGTTTCGCCCCCTTACATGGAAAACATTCTGGACAGTTGTATTGGACCACGGTTTTACTCTGTGAGATCCACTGGTTGTGGCACCTTTATCTTTTTATTCGAATTTGTTAAACCTTGATTCTCGGACCGAATCCACCTGCGATGAATCCTTCAGAAACTTCGGACAAGAGAAACCCTGTTGATGATTATGAGGCCACGACACGATTTCCATACCTTTCTGGGGTCAGCACGCATTCCCTTAATGCGCGTTGTGAGGTTGTCTTTCTGCCTTAAATCCTTTCCATTCAAGTCAGTGGTTGTTCCTTCTATAGACAGAAGAGCTCGATTAAATTTATGCCTGATGCAGAGTCTATTGCATAGGGTCGAGCTTATTAAGCAACCTGTCCCTTCTCCCTTGACCCGGACCGTCCCAGCACCATTAACTTTGCATAAGGATTTAATGTCGGTGGGAGCTGGGGCCGTTATCTTCCCTTTCTGCTTGGCCCAGCATGCAGTTCTCGCGCCTAATAAATTTGGCAGCGAACCTCTTGCCTACGAATGAACTGATACATGATTTCTATTCATTTTGGACAGCGTTTAAAAATAAATAAAAAAATTCCCCTCTGGCGTGCATGTGCAACGGGTTGTATCCCATGGATGACAGCCCTCGTTCCCTTACCCCATAGACTTCCACTTTTAAATTACCATATTGATATATGGAATTCGTTCCACTGTTTTATCTTTTCTTTAAAAAAAAATAAAAAAAAATAAAAATATATATAATCATATAAACCTCCGGGGGCCTTAGAGTTATCAACGATGATTTTTACCTTACTATATTTTTACTTATGCGTCAGCCACCTCAATTCATGAAAAAGAGATAGGAAATTCATAGCCCTGTTATTAATTACTAAACCTCTATCTGCTCGTGACCTGCTGGCTCCGATCACGATACCGTCTTTATTTTTATGCTTTTGGGAACCTAATCCTTAAGTAACGGCCTCATACCCCTATCCGACGCTGGATTTTCCGATTCTTCATGAATGACAATGACCAATGCTGAACCCATTACACTAGGATACCAATTGTCATTCCCGCTTTAAGTGGCAAACCTTATAATCCTGACAGCTCTCTAAATCTGGCATTGATATTTGACTTGACAACGTTGTTAATAACGTTCTAGTACGTGGAATAGAGTAAGGTGATTTTCCCTAAAAACCCTTAAAGACCTTCTTTTCTACCTTGAACATCACTCCCTTGACAACCGCCTTCAATTACCCATGTCCTGACTTCAGTTTCTAATTTTAAATGATAATTGGAAAAGGATGTTTTTTTTTTAATATTAAATTTAGAGATAAAGGGAAGGTATTTACTGATTACTGTCTCCAGTTGCTATTTATAAAAAGTAGTGAAAAATGAATGCTTTCTTTTATTATTCAATTTGGACATGAAGGGAATGTTTTTAAAAAGTAGCATTTCAGCTAAAAAAAATGATGTTTCCTAGTTGGTGAGTTTTAATTATTTAAAGAAGGGATGTATTTCTGTTATTTATTTATTAAAGAAGGAATTTGCTTTATATTCTTGAAGAAAGGAAACTGTTATGTATTAGATCTTTGTTGTAATGTATAAAGGCAATGTCTTCATAATATATCGTCTTGAATTGTGTAAGAATAATGTTCTTGTAATATAAATTAAAAGGTAAGGTTAGGAATTGATAACATATAAATGTAATGATGTTGTTATTTTAAGTTGCAAGTTATTGGATAATATGCCTTTTAAATATAGTGTTGTTGTTATTTTAAGTTGCAAGGTTATTGTAATAATAGGTAATGACATTGGTACCCTACTGTAATTTATTGTTGTTGTAATATGTAAGGAGTAATGTCATGGTAATATATTGTTGAAATATGTAGGGGTAAGGTCATTTCAATATAAAATGAAATGTAATGTTTGGTTAGATATAATGTAAAAGGTAATGACATGGTTATTTTCTCATAAGGCTATTTAATTTTATTGTTATTGATGACATATAAAATGTAAGGTACCTTGAACTAAGTACCATAAATTATTATGCCTTAGTAAATGAGGATTGTTTCTCATATTTAATTTATGTGGTACTTGGTTGGTAAACCTTCCGTGTGTTTGGTCTGTTTGTCGGGCGGGATGTAGACACCTCCATGTTCCTCAGAACAGTCGCCATCCCTGAGACTTTAAATGGTTAAAATCGATGGGAACCTGGGCTTGAGCGTTGATTATGTGTCTTGGAGGTCCTAACCATTGCAGGGTAGGATGGGCAGGAAGTCAGTGCTTTTATGGTCGATTGATTGCCGTTTAATGCTTGCAGTTACTTCTTGTGCACCTTATGTTGTCTTGTTGTGTTCATCGTTGTTGCATCTTGTTAGTCGTCAGGTGGCGACGTAGAGTCGAATGTGTTTGTTTCCCTTGTACACGCGTGCACACACTTTTAAAAACAACAACAAAAAAAAATTGCACTTGTCATAAGAGGTTGTAATCGTAATGAGGGGGAACGTTACAGGAGGAAAATATTCATCATCCTCATCAATACCTTGAAAATCCTCACTTGGAGGAAAATCATCATCACCAACATTGTTTCCTTTAAATTCCCCACTCAGGAAAGAGTGTCCACCATTAGCATAATCATTTTCACTACTTTTAAAATCCCCACTTGAGGGAAATTCTTCGTCATCCTCATTAGTTCCTTGGAAATCCTCACTTGGAGGAAAATCTTCATCAGTACCTTCAAAATCCTCACTTGGAGGATAATTATGATCCCAATCATTTAAATTGTGATCAAAGTGTCCACTTTGACGTGCATTTTGATTATTTTCAATATTATTAAACTGTTGAACAGATTGATCACCATCATATTCCTTCTATTTATCATTGGTTTCTTTAGAGTCCTATGATTTAGGACTTTCCTAATGAACATGATGAATAACATTGCTTGCACTATGATCAAACTTTTGACTAGATGAAAAATATGACACCTAATTTATATTACAAGTATTCCCATTGGATTTTCTAGTCCCAAAAGAAGAGGTATGTGAGCAATTTGTTGATGTCTTGGAAATAAAAGTTTATTTATGTGACAAAGTCATCACTTCTCACTAAGAACATAGAATGATACAAATTCTCACCCTCCCAATGAAAATATTATAACTTGCAGAATGAACGTTTCCCTCCAAATCCCCCCCCCAAAAAAATATTCCCTCCAAAATTTCCCCTCAAATTTTTCCCTCCAAAATTTCCCTCCCAATTTTTCCCTCAATTATTTTCCCTTCAAAATTAAAAACAACTTTTACTCTATTAATTTGTTATTTATTTGTTAATTAAAATATATTTCATGTTTGCTTATTTATCCCATATGCATTAAACTTAGTGATGATCCGTATAATATTGGGTATATATGTACATTGTCTTATTTTTTATTTATCCCACATTTGTTACACTTAACAATAATTTATATCATCTTTGTTATATATACACAGTCTTGTTTTTTAATTTTTACATTGCGTTAAATATTGGGCAGCATTCATTAAATAGTTTAGCATTTCATAGGTTAGTTAATTTTTAAATTCTTACCATTTATCAAAAACAAATTTATAAGATCATCTTTCAATCACGTGAGATTTTTTCATGCGAAAATTATAAAAAACCCTAAATGTTTTTAGATGTTTTCTAATTTTTTCTAAAGAAATCGCAACTTAAAAAAAAATAGACCTTTTTCAAAGAAAGTTTAACAAAATTCTTAGTATTTTTCGAAAAAAAAAAAAATTGGGTATACTTTTTATAAATTGTTTACAGTTTTTATTGTTTTTAATAAAGTTTTTATGGTTTTGGACCATGGTGGTTAGTGGGCGGGATGCCCCTCCATGCGGGACCGTGACTTGGCCTACGGGGGTGCTCAGGAAAATGCCCGACATCACCCTAGTCCTTGTGGCCAATCCTTGGGCAGCATCGCCTCGACCCCCCCATCCCCCATGCAACTAAGTCATGGTCTTGCCCAGGGCTTGGTCGCAGGGGGGCTAGGGTGATGCCTGACATCGCCCCAACCACCATAGATCAAGGTTTGGTCCTGAAATCGCCCTAATAACCCCATGGGTCAATTTTTTTATTTTTATGGTCTATGTTTTTATTTAAATTTATTATAATGTAAACATTTCCCTGACCTGATTTATATTTTTATTTTTTGATAAAGGAAAAATGATAGGAAATAAATTATATGTGAATGTATTTGGATCATGACCTGCAATAATGGCATCCAAAATTGCAACTGGAAACTCCATGAATGCTATACAACAAATTGATAACACATTCATTAAAGGTCCAACACCGAGCTGTCAAGGGAAATGAAGAATGTTAGAGAGTGGAAATCCGTGGAAGGTGAAAACAAACTAGAATATTCTTGGTTTGTTAAAGACAAACAAGGAAAAAATGGAGAACATCTATATTTGTATTGTGCCCAATTTGAACATGTGCAAGTAAATTATCAACCACTTGGGTTGCTACGAGATATATATGTTTGGTTCCAGACATTGATATTGTTTATGCACTCGTGAAACAAGCCAAGACTTATATCAAGATTATATATTGATTGAAAATGAACAATTATAACAGGGATGAATGTTTAACATAATTATGTGCATCTATCGTTGAAGACATTGAGAAGGACAATGTAAGTTTTTTTATTTTTATTTTTGAATCCTGTATTATTTTTAGTATCATGTTAATTTTTAAATTTTATTTAACACATAAATGTTGTATTTTTACATGATTTTGATGAACAACTTTCACATAAGTTAGTGGGGATTTACTCTACAGAGAAAAATATCATGGAATTCATCAATGCCTTTCATATCGATAAGGCACAAGAAGGAAGGAAAAAGAAACAAAAAGTAACAGAGRTTGAAGCTGCAAGAGTAGACAAACAAGAAATGAAAGAAGAAAGAAAAGTCCTCATTCCAGAAATCCTAAAAATGTTACATTTGAAGATAAAACTCCAAATTAATATTTTGTTGATATTAGTCCCAATTAGGTTATCACTCCTTCTCGCAAGAAGAATAAACAAGAGAAACAWAAAAGAGAGATGGTTGGGGATGATTACATTTCTATTGATTATGAATAAATCATTGAATTACATGAAACCCATTTAAATCATAAGAGGAATAAAGAAAATGTTATGGATGAAGCAGAATCCATCGTTAGATTTGAATATTATAATCARAGTCCTAAAGGTAGCAGAGAAATAATAACACCAGGTGTTGATCTAGAAGATGGTATTATGAAAGCAACACAAAATGTCATTCAAAATAGATTGAGGACAATGAACTTAGTTGATGATGGCCATACAGTTCAGTTGAATGTGAAGCATCTTTATAAACCCATAGAAAGGAAAGAAAAATATCAAATTAGAAAACCGCATCACTTGCATTTTCACAATTTGAAAGCATTGATTAGGTACAATCCATATGTACATGTGGCTGGCTACCTAGTTCTTGTTGACCCAATGGAAGTTCCTCTCAGGGATGAATTTGATAGATCAAAATGTTTTGACTACAAATATTATGTGATTGGAGGAAATCATTCTGCAGAGGCTAGAAGAGAATTGATGCAAGAATATCCCAATAACCCTATTTTTGAGACAAACAAATGCATAATTTATATTGGTTTAACATATTCAAAAGCAAAGTTATTTCCATGGGATCATAACACAAATAATGAGTACAATATGTTCATGAATTTCATTAAAAGGGTGAGATTTATCCATAACAAGTTTTCTAAAATATTTTGTGGGGAGAGATCAAATGTTGATGTGAAGTTTTAGAAGCAATGTTGTATGGAAATAGTCTTCCCAGTTGATGATGAACATGCAAAAGAAAAAAATGAAAAGGAAGTGACGTATTCAAAGTTGTGGATAGTTATTTTCAATTGGTATTTAGAATTGGATAGGTATTGGATTTGATAGATTATATCTTCAACCTATGGGAAAATATTGGTATAAAAAATTAGAGAGTTAAGGAGGCTAAACCCTTAATATGTAGCACAAGTAAGACAGGTCCTGAAATCAAGAATCTACTAGAAGATATGACTATAACACCTTGGAGAACGATACAAAGAGTGAAGGACGGAAAAATTATCATAGCTATATTATCATGTGTAAGTTTGGGTGAATTTTCAATGGAAGAAATGCATGATGAATTTAAAAAGTAAGTTTGTTGAGTTATTTTTATTTATGTTAGGACAAGATTTTTTGTTTTTTTAGTTTAACATATCAATGTTCTAATTATTTTTTTATATATATCTTTATAAAATTATTATTATTTTTTATGTGTCACAAGGTGTATATGAGAATACAAGAGGAAATGGTTAAGATGTTGAATGAAGAGAGTTGGGATGATGYTAAACTCAACTATCCAGATTCAAGCTCTACAACAATAATGAAAAAGCAAATTGTTGCATTCAAAAAGGTATGTTGATTTATTACATTCATATTATTTGTTTGTAGGTTAATTTATTTATATTTTATTAATTATAGATATATAACTATATGTTTGTTTGTTTAATTAAAGATGCCAAAGAAGAATGTAGATGGAGTACCTGAAACCTTCAAAAGTTTTATTAAAAAAGCCAAGTTTGAAAGAGAAATAAGGAGACGTATTCAAACTATTGAACTTGATGACACCCTTGATCACTACATTGGGAATGGGCTTGACACTGTTCATTATAAACTGATATTAGGTGATTGTGAACAAATTGCAGATATTGTTCCTAAAAAAGAATACTCCCTAATTATTGTAGATATCCCTCATGGTTATAATATCAAAAACATTGGATATGACACTGAACCTTATACTTACCAAGCTTTCAATAAAGTGGTTATGGGATTTATGGAATTCAAAACATCACCATTCAAGGGAAAAGAAAAGACACACAACAAGGATTAGTACAATCAATATTCAAGGGAAAATAAAAGACAAGTATGCATCTTATTTGGTAAGATATTGAAATTGTGTGGTTAGCAATTAAAATTACAAATCAATTTTTTTAATTCACAAGTTAATTGAATTCACACTATTTATGTTACAGGCACAAGCCTAATATTCATATCTCCAATAGAGAACCATTTACATGTGATATTGATAGTATACATCTTGCAACCTAGACAAAAGATGATTCTTTTAATTATATTCTTGTCAATGTAAAGGATGGAGGGAAGCCAAGTAGTTTATTGGTTTACAATGTTGTGGTTAGAAAGCTTACATATGAGAAAAAGGATTTGAAAAGAGAGAAGGTTAACATTTATCGAAATCCACAAGCATTAATTAATCATATCATAGATACATTTTCAAATGAATGAGATTGGGTTTTGGATTTGTTCTTGAGTTCAAGTAAGAATTATGATATACCATTTATGAAATCATACTTCAATATTTATTATTTTTAATCCATGTCTTTTTACATTATTTAACTTAATTATTTATTTTGTATTTGGTGATTAGGTACAACACTAGCGTGTTGCTTATAGAAAGGAAGAAATTGCATAGCCATTGAAAATGACCCACTACAATGCGGTTTTATTCAACAAAGAATTAATTCTATTCCATCTCTTTCAGATGAAACACAAGAAGTTGGCTTGAGGAAAGGAGATTTTAATGAATCAAAGGTGGAAAAATGTCAAAGGAACTTCAAGTACCATTAGGAGCATTGATTGGAAAGGATCACTTTGGAGAACTTGCAGATAAGAAGATGATAATGTGTCTGTTGAGAATGATGAATTTGGGATATATGATATTGTTGATTAGTTTTAAGATGTCTTTGAAAATGATGTTCAACTTTGCAAAATTTTTATGAGCTATAACTGTAATATTTTGACTTTCATATTTTAAAATAAGAATGAATGTGTATATATTGTTGTTTTATGATGAATCTTTTTTATTATTTTATTTTTACTTTTATTTGTATGTGAATCACTATACTAGATAAAATAAAGAAAATTTATGTTTTATTATACCAAAACCTATTCATTATTTGGGTTGGTTGTCATTGACGTCAACCCTTGAGGAAAGTCCAGTAGTGAATTCCGATAGCACAATGGTTTGGGTAATTGACCCAAGTTTGTTTTATGTATAATGGTATGAGTTTTAATATATTTGAAGGTAAGACTATTCTAGATGGATAGTACATGTCATGCCATTTTTGGTGGTATGTGGAATGTCACATAAATTCTCAAGGTTAGAGAGTTATGGCCATGTGAAGTTGAAGAACCCTCATGAGTCATCTAGAAGCCCCAAAAGGTAAAAGTAGTCAAAGTGGTTGAAAAGAAGAAATTATTTAAATAATAAAGTGAAGTGATGAGTGTACTATAAGTCAAAGTAGATGCAAAAGAAATTATTTAAATAATAAAGTTAATGGAGAATTTATTAATTGTGGAAAGTGGTCAAGTTAAGTGGACAAGTGGTTAGAAGTGGGTTAGCCCTAAAATAAGGAAAGTGGGTTAAGATGGTTAGAAGGTAACCCCTTGTTGGTTAAGACTCTCCTATATACTGTCTCAGGTTAACGACCCAGATTTCATGTTTTTTTGGGTTTCCAACAAAGCCTATAAAACTATCAACCCTCATGGTAAACCAGAAGGCAACACAACACATAGAATGCACTGCATAGTCTCACCCAAGATAGCTTTAATGGGTGGCTATAATACTCATGTGTTTGCAGCCTAGGATTGAGTGCGAGATATGAGAACTGTATATTGAACCACTATTATAACTTGTAAACACAATATACTGTCAGTTGTGAATGCGCAGGGAAATATAACAACTTATTCATTAAACATAACAATAACTACTGAAGACAATAAATATATGCACACATTCATCACATAACACAGATTTTACCATGGTTCACCCCCTCCTGGGCTACGTCGACAAAGATCTAGATCTTGGCTCTTTTATTATAGTATTTCCTCATTTGCAGTGCTGCAAACGTTACAATTCTTCCTAGTTGGGTAATATCTATATGAGGTAGACTAGATCACACTAGGCTCCTCAGCCTACGATATAACCCTCAAGATCTGCCCTCCCTAGTCCTCTCTAGATCAACAACTTACAATATTAGTTCACACAACAAAATATTACATATCTCAACAGCTCATAGATAACTAGCTAAACTCAATAACACTCCGAACAACAACCACAACCCTGATACCTAGGTATCTATATTTATATGTTTCTAGATCTTCAACCATTACAATCCACTGCAAAAACCCTAACCCTAACGTCGTTAGGTCTTCCCTACATGTGTGTGTGCTGCTCTTCCCTCCAACTGTCGTTTTCGTCATGCATGTTTTCTTTCCCAAAAATTGTCTTTCTTTCTGCTTTGGCCTGCTTCCAATAGGCCCCCAACGCTGACATGTGGCTCGTCCTGAGCCACCTAACACAAATCTTCGATCTCCCTGGTGATCGCCTGGAACTTCTTCTTGAGCTCTTCTGCCTGTGTATGCGCCTGCACAGTCTTCTCCTTGAGTGTGTCCACTATCTAAACTAAAATTTCATCACTGACCAATTCTGTGCACTCTTCTTGGGTCTGTGCTATATGTGTCTTGGATTCCTCTGCCTGTGCCAGGACTTATGATACCCTCTCTTGAAATGGTTCCATTTGAGCCTGATGTTCCTTCTTCTGTGTTTGTGCAATGGTGAGTTCTGCCTGTAGTTTCTCCATGTCCTGCGCCCCTTTGATGTGCTCCATGATTTGAAAATGGTTCTGAACTTTGGAATTTTTTGATGAGCTATAACTGTAATATTTTGACTTTCATATTTTAAAATTAGAATGAATATGTATCTATTGTTGTTTTATGATCAATCTTTTTTATTATTTTCTTTTTACTTTTATTTGTATGTGAATCACTATACTAGAGAAAATAAAGAAAATTTGTGTTTTATTATACCTAAACCTATTAATTATTTGGGTTGGTTGTCATTGATGTCAACCCTTGAGGAAAGTCCGGTAGCGAATTCTGGTAGCACAAAGGTTTGGGTAATTGACCCAAGTTTGTTTTATGTATAATGGTATGAGTTTTAATATATTTGAAGGTAAGACTATTCTATATGGATAGTACATGTCATGCCATTTCCAATGGTATGTTGAACGTCACATAAATCCTCACAGTTAGAGAGTTATGTCCATGTGAAGTTGAAGAACCCTCATGAGTCATCTAGAAGCCCCAAAAGGTCAAAGTAGTCAAAGTGGTTGAAAAAAAGAAATTATTTAAATAATAAAGTGAAGTGATGAGTGTACTATAAGTCAAAGTAGATGCAAAATAAATTATTTAAATAATAAAGTTAATGGAGAACTTATTAATTGTGGAAAGTGGTCAAGTTAAGTGGACAAGTGGTTAGAAGTCGGTCAGCCCTAAAATTTAATATGGTTAGAAGGTAACCCTTTGTTGGTTAAGACTCTCCTATATATTGTCTAAGGTTAACAACCCAGGGTTCATGTTTGTTCGGGTTTCCAACAAAGCCTCTAAAACTATCGGCCCTCCTGGTAAACCAGGAGGCAACACAGCACACAGAATGCACTGTGCAGTCTCATCCAAGATAGCTTTAATGGGTGGTTGTAATACTCATGTGTTTGCAGCCTAGGATTGAGTGTGAGATATGAGAACTGTATATTGAACCACTATTATAACTTGTAAACACTATATATTGTGATTTGTGAATGCACAGGGAAATATAACAACTTATTCATTAAACATAACAATAACTATTAAAGACAATAAAGATATGCATGCATTCATCACATAACACAGATGTTACCGTGGTTCGCCCCCTCCTAGGCTACGTCCACAGAGATCTAGATCTTGGCTCTTTTATTATAGTATTTCTACTTCTGCAACACTGCGCACGTTACAATTCTTCTCAGTTGGGTAAGATCTATATGAGGCGGACTAGATCACACCAGGCTCCTCAGCCTGCGATCTAACCCTAAAGATATTCCCTCCCCAGTCCTCTCTATCTCAACAGCTTACAAAATTAGGTCATACAACAAAACATTACATATCGCAACAGCTCAGATAATTAGCTAAACTCAATAATACTCCGAACAACAACCACAACCATGATACCTCGGTATCTATATTTATATGTTTCCGGCTCTTTAGCCATTACAATCTGTTGCAAAAATGATAACCCTAACGTCGTTAGGTCTTTCCTGCATGCATGCGTGTTTCTCTTCCCTCGAGCTGTCGCTTTCCTTGTGCATGCTTTCTTTCCCAAAAATCGTCTTTCTTTTCTCTTTGGCATGCTTCCAATAGGCCCCCAACACTAACATGTGGCTCATCTCGAGACACCTAACATAAATCTTCGATCTCCCTGACTTGGAACTTCTCCTTGAGCTCTGCTGCCTGTGTCTGTGCCTGCGCAGTCTTCTCCTTGAGTGTGTCCACTATCTAAACTGCAATTTCTTCACTTACCAATTTTGTGCACTCTACTTGGGTCTGTGTTATATGTGTCTTGGATTTCTCTACTTGTTCTAGGACTTTTTCTACCCGCTCTTGAAACGGTTCCATTTGAGCCTGACGTTCCTTCTTCTGTGTTTGTGCAATGGTGAGCTCTGCCTACAGTTTCTTCATGTGCTGTGCCCCTTTGATGCGCTCCATGATGGACATTTTCTTCTGCCTCTTCTTGATGTCCTGGATAACTACACTTATCCTTTCTTCTTCCTTGTCCCACTTATGGACTTTCTAATCCTCTTCTAACTTTGTCCAAAGTTGTGCTACTTTATCGAACAAGTCGGTTGTTGTGCTGACATGTTGCTCTATCTCCTGTAGTTTTGTTGTTACCTCCTTCTTTCTTTTCTCCTTTACTATTGGTGGTGTGGTTGGTGTGAACCGCTCTCGAAGATTCTTGATCTCCTTATGATATTGATCGATTTCCTACACAATCTGATCAATCTTTTCAACTGCTGTGATCTCCTCCTTTTTCTCAATGTTTAGAATTTTTTCATATGTTCCTGCCACTTTCTTCTCCAATCTATTCCTGCGCTCCCCTTCCTCTTGAGTCTCAAACTTAGCCTACTCGCATATTATTTCCAACACATCCCGCTTCTCTATTTTCTGCTGCAATTCGGCTAAGTTTGTGCGTGCACGAGACTATACCTCATGGGTAACGCTAACCTGCAACTTGTGTAGAGATTTGGATGTTATTTGCGACAATACCAGTTGGATTTGGGCTAATTCCTTCAGGACTGTCTACCCCACAATCTCATCCATGCGCAACATACTAGGTGTGATGCGGAATTTTGTGCTTTGCTACAGTATTGTATGAAGTGTATCACACTCACTTTCTTCCAACATTTCCTCTATCTGCAACACTAATGGACATGTTCCCATGTTGTTTTCTGATGTGTGTACTTCCCCAATTTGTTTGAGGAACTATCGCATGTCTACCAGCTCCTCTTGAATCCTGTCCTTGTGGTGCACAACATTGTCAAACTCCTCGGATAGACAATCCTGGACCATTCAGGCTATCATTTCTCCATCATCCTCCATGATCGTATATTCTTGAGGTGTTCTTTGCACCTTTATATTCTTGTGTGGGCCTCCTATCTGCATGGCTGGACTCTTATTCCCACCTGGTTCCTATGAGTTGGGACTTGGTGCAATCTCCTGCCCTACTTCAGCCTGTTTCTGTTGCACTTGAGCCGACTACATAGTGTTCTTTTTTCCCTTTTTAGTCCCTATCTTGGCTACCCCTTTGTCTATCTACTTTGTATTTTTCTGGCCCATCCTTCATTTCTTGGGCACTAGGACTTCTTGAGGTTGTGTTTCTCCTTGTGCTGCCTCTTCTTTCACTATCCTTTCCGGAAAGTCTTGGTTGAGGACTGGAATCTTGCATTCATCTTCCCAGTCTTTGATCACCATGTCATTGTCACCCTCTTTGATACAGTACCGCATTTGTAGACAGTACTTATCTGGGTCCTTTTGTGCCTGTATCTACATCATGTGTCGCGTGGCCTTGAAGTTGGCGATGTCCCGATACCGTGCAACAGCCTCTAGTGTTATTCTCCACATGCTTCTGATGGCCTCCTACAAATCATGTAGGTATCCTTGAAATATGAACCCGTTCATCCTTTTGTTATTGGAATCCGATGTGGCTTTTATCAATAAATATCTCACTCCCTGATTAGGTTTGGGTCTTGTAACGAAAGTTACATATCTCAGTTCCCTCCATCCCATAAAGGCTATTAACATGATTAGCCATGAATAGTGAAACTATGTTCCTAGATCCCATGCATCCTTGCAGTCATCCAAGAACAAGTTCAAGAGATAGGGTGCCTATCTCATTGTGGTTCCCTTGGCACACTGGGCTATAGCTATGACAACCCTAGCCGAAACTTCCTCCCTGTGACATTTTCTTAGAATCTTGGAGGCTAATATTTTTGCACCCATTTGTGTTGCAACATCGTTGATCCTCTTAATAATGATT
>JASDQU011310575.1:0-25184 GCA_032191745.1 Picea mariana | reverse complement strand
TTTTGTGTGGCATGTTGGCCAAATATCACTTTTGAGTATTGATTTTGAGGTGGTTCTACTAGACAATATTTATTCTGTTATATCTCCCAAGTTTCGGCCCTTCTGGGTATGAAACTTTCCTTTAGGTAGTTCTCTGATATTTCTTCTCTGCAATTCCACAGGTCTGATCAAAATTGGATGTGCCAAGTGGAATTTATGGTAACTTCCTCACAACTTTCCGATTTTTGGCCTTTCCAGGAGATCTCACTTGTATAGAATGCCCCACACAATATAATTGATATCAAATTCTGAAACTCACACCCAAAATACTACAAACTATCCACGATCCAATGCAACTAGTCCCACTCAATTTGGATACTCTAGGAAGAAGTTATGATTGTTTTACCTAGAACACCTTCTTGAGACTAGTCAATAGGGCTAGTCAGATACCCTATCTTACACAGGGTGTATATAAAAATTTAAAATGAACAAGAAGCTGAAATTTTTACCACAGATATAATAATAATTTTTATAAATGGTCTCTGGAGGGCAGGGTTTGAAACGTTACAGAAAAGTTTTTATAGCGAAAATGCCTCAATGACTCATTTCAGGATGATTCCATAACCCTATCTTGTACAGGCTGTATCTCCAAAAGTATAAGGCCTCAGAAGCTTAATTTTGAACCCAACGTACCTTGATCCGTCTAATAAATACCCTCTAAGTGGTTCCTTCTGAAACATTTTAGAAAAAAATTATAGCAAAAATTCCATGGTGTCTCAGATGTAGCAGTGAAACCCCAAGACCTTGAGCTCTGATACCATATGTTAAGAACCAAACATCAATATAGCATGGAAAAACCTCAGGAAAAGTACTCAACGCCTTGAAACTGAGATAATTTCAGATAATAATCCTCTTTGAGGGGGCAACCTCCTTTTACCCCACTTAAAATGTTCCAGTACCAGATGATTCAAAATGGAAATGTCTCCTTGGTATATATAGGAGACTAGGAGGTATAATTGCAAATAATGGCCTAAAGCCGACATAATTAAAATAACATTACTAATCTAAATTACAACTAATGGCCTAAAGCCGACATAAATAAAATAGCATTACTAATCTAATATGCCCCAATTAAGGGGTAATGAGCCAACATTAGGGCTTAACACATACACTGCCATGTCTTCTTAGGTAATACGTTTACTTCAAAGCCTAAATCAAGTATGATATCTCCCATATTGAAATCCCCAATGTTGGCATTTATCTTGAATTCCCTGCTTGTTCTTCTTCTTATATGGAGATGATTGAAACTATTATTCTCTAAATTCCCTTCTACTTCTGTGTTGCATCTTTCTAGCAAATTTTGTAAGACCTTAACAGATGATGGATCATTCAATAAATTAACATAGTATTGCATAAAAGTCTTTATGGTACTTACTTTCTCTGAAGGTTATCCTTTGCTGGTGTGATCCATTGAATATGGAATCACGTACATTGATGGATCATGAGTTTGTTGCGCAATTGATGTAGAAGCAATGTTTTATTTTAGAATCTCATGTATGGCCTCCTTAAATGCTTCCATGGCTCAGTATTCTTATTTACCCATTGGTGTTGAGCTGGATCTTGTTTTGCTGCATCAACTCCTGTATTGGCTCCTCCTTGAGTGACTATGTTGATGTTTTTCCCATCGTCCCTAGCTTCTGTAGAAATCCATTGGATGTTTTGATTGTTCTCATTCCTTTTTTCCTGTATTTTTCCCAGGAGTGTTGGGAAGTATTCTGTGTCATGCTCTGTTGCATGAAAATACATGCATGTCACAGGTGGAAGTGGACAATCCATTGCATAATGTCCTAGTTGTTGGTAATAGTGGCATACTACTGGCCCTCTTCCTCATCCAAATCCTCCTCTTCCTTGCCCTCCACTTATTAATCCACCTCTATTTCCTCATAGTGCATTGTATTGGGGTACCTGGTTATACTGTGTGAGATTATAACATGGTTGCACATTTTTGTACTTCGGTTGCACAAGATTGAATTGTGGTGGAACATTGTTGAGCTGCAGTGCAAATTTCCCTAACATCATCTTTTCTTGCACCCCATAAGTGTCTGAAGTTCATTCTCTAATCAATTCCAACATTCTACAGTCCTTGTCATCATGACCCACTTATTTGAAAAATTTGCAATACAAACTTTTTGGAATTGTCTTATACTTGTACATCATTGGATAATGATATGGATCATTCCCATGTGTCTTAAAAATATCGCACCATGGTCCTCCTGTTGGCAAGGGGTTTGGTACCTCTACTGCCAAGAATTGTGCAAAAGTTGGACATTCGTTCTTATGATGTCCTTCTTCCTGACATAATGTACACCAAACAACTTCTCTCTTCTCTTTCCCCTTATACTGGTTTAATTGAAATGTCATATTCTTTAGATCCTCTTTCATCTCCTCTATTGTTGGATTTTTCTGTTGATACTAATTTTCTTCCAGCTGTAGGGATGCTTGCTGAGCCTTTTCCTGAGTTTGGAAATTTTGTTGTCTCAAAGGATACTTCAAGTGTGGTAACAATCATTTCAAAAATAACTTCCCAGGTTTCATGTTAGTAATAGAATATTTCAACTTACCTTTTAGACATTTGAACATTTGATCAATCTCCTAGACAGGCTCACCTAGTTTCGACCTTATTTCGATCATTTCATTCATCTAATGGTATTCTGATCTTGGCTTCTGAAATTCATTTACCAATAACTTTTTCACCTCGACAACAATTTTGGGTGCTCCTTATGGATTGTTTATATCAACGATCATATACTAGTCCAACGCACAGTCTCTGAGTGTTATAGCTAACTGTGCGAATTTTGTATCCTCATTTGTGATATTCTTTTCTTCCCAGATCTTGTCACAGATAAATAGATGTTTTTCAGGGACCTCATATGCCTCACCCTGAAACTCTCGTAATCTGATGGTGGAATCTAGTCCTTCCATTTTTAACTGTGTTGAACTACTGCCTCCGCGTAGTG
The DNA here is from genome assembly GCA_032191745.1 of Picea mariana. NCBI lineage: Eukaryota > Viridiplantae > Streptophyta > Pinopsida > Pinales > Pinaceae > Picea > Picea mariana. The sequence goes on along the minus strand of JASDQU011310575.1, from coordinate 22,188 downwards.
TAGATAATTGACTATTACTTCCTGAAATTTCTACCCTAGTTGGTTGTCCTTTATTGGACCCTTGGCCTATTTTTATAACCCAAAAATACTCTACCTATGCATACATGGCATTCGCCTTTCTGCTTACACAATTTTCTAAACCACTGCTAAGACTCTCTCTTAAAAAAACATTTTTTTGAGTATGTATGCTCCATGCTGCACTACTTCCCACGCACACATGCTATATGAAGACTATGCAACCCACGTGCATACATGAGTTGTATGCTAAAAAACCTTCGTTTAACTCCAAAATTTTCAAAAAATAAAAAGTTGCAAGGAATTCTATAGATTTTACGAGATATAGTCAGTTTCCCAACCATTTTACCCCTTGTAGCACATACCCAAACATATTAACTATATTTTTATCATATAAAAGGAGGTCTTGGGGTCTCATTTCAACATCAAGCATTAGAAAAGAGAATCTTTGCAAAAATCCCTTCCCCTTTCAGCCCAAGATTTGCAGCCATTTCTGAGATTTGGCCTCAGCATTCCCCCTCCATTCCTCTCCCTATACAATCCCTTCCATATTTCTCAAGGATATCATTTGATTGTGAAGAGGTATCATGATAATGATTCACTTGGAGCAGAGGTAAGTGGAGCCCGGAGCAAGTTCGTGGAGCATTTTTCGACAAGAAGGTTGGAACTTTTGTAAACTTCATGTATGAATAAAAGAGTTTTATTTCTTTCCCAAATATTGTGTTTTTGTTCTTAATTGATTAATGCATTTACATTTATATATGAACCCTAACATTGATAATTAGAGATAGGATATCATGTAGCTTTTTTGTCTAAATTGTTTGCATGTCAACATTGGGAGGATGCCAACAGCCCAAGAAACTACAAAGGAGAAGAAGGTCTACACCAGCCAAAAGGACCTAAGGTAAAATCTCTTTTCCTTCTCTTCTCTTTTGAGTTCAGATTGTTTGGGGTAGTTTAGAAATAGAACTATCTTTTAAGGGAGATCAATGCTCTGCCTATACTCAGATCCAATATAGTAATAGGGGGGTTTTCCCTGCTATTAGAATTGGAAACTCCACTGGGGAGTCTCTCTAGGGTCTTAGTGGGAGATCTTGGTTAGATTTGATTTTCAGTTTCTTTCTGAGTTTTTTGAGTGTTTTGAGTCAGGTTGGGTCTCTGGTCACCTTCCAGGTGCCTAACATCTTCCCTTTCCCAATTTGTCTGTCCAAAATTTTTCCTTTTTTGAAAATTTACAGAGGTGTATGTGTCATGTTCTCTATACAACACGCGTACATACATGGTATGAATTATATACAACCCACGTACATACAAAAGTTGGCCATGCACAACACACATCTTTGTGGTTTTGGAGATTTTTTTAAAATATTTTTCTTTTATTTTTGGAAACTTGTGGTTCCTGGGTCTTCCTAAGTTCCAGAAGCCTCTGTCGTTTGGGGTTTAGATAGTTTGCAGGCTCATATTGTTTAAGAAAAAAAAAATTCTCTTGTATCTTAGTGTTTCCAAGCATTTTTTGATTATTTTTAGTTTGAATTTTAAGAAAAAATGAATCGTGTATTATTTAGTTTCTTTTAGCATCTTTTGTTAGTTCTGCTTTGATTGGAAGTAAATATATAAAAAGACCTAGTTTTTTAGGTCTCTTTCTTTATTTTCATTTCATTTGCATTGTTATTTGAAAAATAAAAAGAAATTAGCATAGTGTTGTGTTTTCTTCTCATCTTGAAAGCATCTCAAAAGAAAAATAATAAAGAAAATCCTTTCATTTTCTCTTTTGTTTCACTCGAAAGTTGCATTGTGTATTTTGCATGGAATTGTTCATGATTGAAGGATTGTTCATGATTTTTCTTCCTTGAAAATATTTTCATTTGAAGGATTAGCGTAAAGTTTTATTTTTCAATGTTCTTATAAGTTTCATGTTTTGCAAGAGTCTCAAACAACATCAATTGCACTTATGTTCCTTGAGTAAGAAAATCCCTTAAAACAAACGCGCTAATCTAAAATATATGAGTAACACTTTTTGTAGGGTTCATCAATAGCTTAGGCTAGGGCCTTGGATTAGGTTTGGAGAGGTAAACTCTCCAAGGCCAACCAAAACTCAACTAAGGTGTTTGTGTTAGGGTGTGAAAAATACACCTTTTAATTACACAATCTGGGAAGCTCCTCTAACACATGAATAAAAAATGAGGTTGCATGGAGGACGGTGACATAGATATCCACTCCTGATCCCGACAAAGCATTTGGGAGAGTTTGTATTGGGGGTGAATCCTATAGCGTTACTATCCTAACTTGTGTCAGACCTATGAGACACTTCGATACGTCCAAGGTACTCTAAGAGTGATTTTGGTCTTGTCACATTTCAGGCCTGAGGAGGATCTTCAGGATTAGTTACCCTACCCATACACTTACCTAACCATCGACTGCCCCCCTGGTTGTTGATTACAGGTTGGTGGCTTAGTTTCCATTTTATAGGTTGACACAAAGGTGACTGCGAGGGGTGTATCATGGTACCTGAGGCAGACTCTGTGTTTTATGGGTGACACCTGAAGGGACCGTAGGTCGGAGGTCTGGGTAACTTATTCTCCCGGCTAGTCTTTTTCCTTTGTGAATGCTTTGGATGATCAAGACTTCATCTCCCTGGGTTGGAAGAATTCAGAAGGGTAGTTTTTTTGGTTTGTATATTTTTAGGCTTTTCTTCTTAGTGGTGTGCTCTATGCTCCCTATTTTTTCATAGTGATTTAGTCAGTCATTGCTTTGGGTCTCTGACTTTTTGATATTCTTCTTAGAAACATGGAGCCGTCTCTTTATAGGCATTGTTTTTTTTATACCACGAGTTTTCCATAGTCAATGTGTGAGACTTTTACGGACTTGAACAATCCCACAAGGGAAGAACCAATGCATAAGATATTCATGGAAAAATTTCTCGAAAATGCCAACCAAAGAAACTCTTTGAAAGGGGATTCTTGTGTGTTTCCTTTCTTCATAAAATTTGGTGTCCCTTTGATGGACACATTGTACATTCTTGGGTTGAATGTGGGACTTCCAGTTTGGTTGGTTACCATTCCAAATGTCCCTAATTCTCTCGACGCTTCTCAGTTAAGCACCTTATGTCATGGGCATCATGTTGATGTTCCTTCATCATCAAATTATTCTCTTCCTCCTTCTACATTCTTTGGTGAAAGTCTAGCTACTAGTAACTGGAAGTCTAAATGAAATAGAAATAAGAAGCATAGGAAGAGGAAATTACCAACCTATGCGAGTCATGTTGGAGATAGGCCGTCGACCTCTGCAAGTCATGTTGAAGACCAACACCCAACCTCTGCAAGTCATGTTGGGGGAAAACAACCAACCTATGCTATTCATGTTGGGTATAGGTCAATAGCCTTTGCGAGTCATGTTGAGGACCAACACTCAGCCTTTGTAGGTCATGCTGGGGGAAAAATTACAGTCACTGCTAGTCATACTAGCGATAGGTCTATAGCCTCTGCGAGTTATGCTATCGATCATTCAATAAGATCTGAAAGTCATGCTGGAGATGTGCACCAAACCTCTGCAAGTCATGTTGGGGAGAAGCACCCAACCTATGTAAGTCATGCTAGGGGAAAACATCTAGTCACTGCTCGTACTGGCGATAGGTCTATAGCCTCTACGAGTCATGTTATCAACCAATCACCAACCTTTGCAAGTCATGTTGGAGATTTGAAACCAACCATTGCTAGTCATGCTAGGGGAATTAATTATGTTGAGAAACATAGAAGGATAAGACATAATCCTAAGTTCCCTTCTAAGCTTTGCAAGAGAGATCAACTTACTCATTTATGCCCTGGCCTTCCATAGGCACAACGATTGTGGTCCTTATCTGCAATATATTTTGATTTTGTTTCTTCTGAGGTTTCTTTACATTCTATTCAACCTTTGGTTGATGAAGTGGTCATGTCGATGCAATCTTTGACTGATCCCACTCCTCCTTTGGGGGTTGATGCGCCTTCAAACCATGTTGTCTCATAGCCTATTCAACTAGTGGTTGAGGAAGTGGTCGTGTTGATGCAATCTTCATCTGATACCACTCTTCTCATGGGGAGTGTCAATTCTACCAAAGTGGTCATGCCGATGCAATATTTGGCTAACCCCACTCTTTTGATGAGGAGTGATGTGTCTACTGACTATGTTTTTATCATTTCTAGTTTAGTACTTTCAGAACAAGGGGAGATTATTCTCACTTTGAGCATGCCCCCTCCAAGCCCTAGGATGGTTTCCTTTGATTGGAATGACCTTGTTGAGCTTCTCATTCCTTCTTCTACACCCTTTCAAATAAACGTTGAAATTAATTCAAAAAACATTTACTGATGTATTGTAGATGAAGGAGCCTCTACAAGTATTTTATCCTCCTCGGCTTGGAAAGCTTTGGGTTCTCCCAAGGTTGTGTCTACTTCACATGAGCTATTGGATTTTGATAGACTTCCTAGTGAATCTTTGGGGGTTCTTCCTTAGTTACCTATCTCATTAGGTGGGAAGACTTTCCTTATTGATGTTATAGTGGTGCAAGGACTGTTATATTTCAATATGATTCTTGGGTGTGATTATGTATATGATATGAATGCTATGGTGTCTATGATATTTTGGGTGATGCATTTCCCTCACAATGAAAGCATTGTCAATATCGACTAGTTGGAATCTGATAATCACCATCCTAATTCGACGATAGTTCAGGATGCCCCTTTATATGTTCCTAGTGTTCGTGTAGAATCTACCCCACCACATATAAATTATGTGTCGTCTTATCCTCGGTGTTCAATTGATCCTAAGAAGGAACTCGTTCACTCATGTTTTCCTTCTCAAGACTTGGTCTCAACAATTGATCCATTGGTTTATCGAATGGGGGCATGGGATCCCTTGCTCCCTTGGTCCAAGTGATCTCGAGTTTCCTTTTGAGTCTGATCTCACTATTTGTAGATCCTTAAGCCCTCGTGCTTGTGATTATTCACTAATAGACTTTACCATTCCTATCCAGAACCTTCATCATCATATGGAATATGATTAGTTTGATTCTCCCTTTGAGATTTTCGACCCTCCTCATTCGCATGATTTCTCAGATTATGAATTACCTTCATATGAGGCTATTCTGGAAGCCATGACTATGGTTTCTATACTGTGTGAAGACTTACACCGTGGTTTGTGTTTTCTTCCATTTTGGAATACTTTCCAGGTTGACTATCGAAGAAACTCTTCGTCAGAGCCTAGCATCGGGCTCTACCTGAACTAGTATCACTCAATAGCACCTCTTATTTTTATGAAGTTTCTATCTATATTGGATTTATTAATTTCTGAATGAGTGTTATTGGCCTTATATACAATATATTGGAGAAATCTATATTTGATATTTGTTCTTCATATCTATCCGTTCTGACAGGTATTGACCTCGAAACTGGCATATAGGTTAGGTTTTTCCCTACCTTCATTTTTTTCATTATCTGTTTCCTGGTTCATTTGGCCTTAGGATTGACTCCACTGAATTGTGAAACTAACCTTCCTTGTTGATCAATGTGTCATACTTTATGTGTTAGATCCTTCCTTCCATGGGCATCCTAGTTACAACCTTGTTTTCCATTTGGTTCCAATTCCAAATTAATTCATAGGAATGAGAGTCCTTTTAGTCCCACCATGAGTGTGTTGAAGCCTCATTCTTCTTCATATTTTTCTTAGCCTTACCGATGTGATTCCATAATGAGAACGCTTTGTTGTCTTTCAAGCTTGTTTTAAATTCCAAAAGAAACATCCAAAGAGAGTTCATTCTTTTCTATCTCGTTTAGATTACTTGAGAAAAGAAGCCCATGTGGAGTCTTCTTTAATCCCTTTTCAGACTCTCAAAAATTGAAAATATTGTTGAGCGATCTTGATTCCCTTCACGCTCGCCAAACTTAAATTTAAAGGCATATCTATCTGATGATAGTTTACCCCTTTTTTGGTATGGACGAATAATTTTATGAATAAAGGTATGCTCTAGGAACTTCGGTTCCCTAGAAGAGAATTCTCAGGAGTAAGCTTAACCCTTTTTCGGGCCTAAGGGACTAAATCTTCGAAAAAGAAAAATTCTCCTTGGTTTTGGTTTATCTCTTTTTTGGACCTTGGAGATTAATTATGAAAAAGGAACGCCCTCAGAGTCCATAGTTAAGCTCTTTTTAGACTCCCTAAATATGAAAAGATCTCTGAGTGACCTTGTTCCTTTCACACTTGTTAAATTGGTCCAGAAAGAACATCTACTTGGCATGATTTTAACCCTTTTTCCAACCATTAGATTATTCCATAAAAAGGTACGCCTTGGGAGATTTGTCTCACCATGAGAGTTACCCTAAGTTATATTTTATACTTTTTCAGGATAAGGAGACTAAACCTAGAAAAAGGATGTGAGTCCATAGTTAATCTCTTTTTAGACTCCTTAAAATTGAAAAGATATCCGAGTGATCTTATCTCAAGCACACTCGTTAAAATGGTATTGAAGAGACGTCTCTTCGTTATAAGTTTAACCCTTTTTTGAACTGACTAGACTAATTGTGAAAAAAGAACTCTTTGAAGTGTTCTTTTAGCATTTTTTCAAACTCTCTAAACGTGAAAAAACCATCGAGCTTACCTTTGCTAGGCTCGTAAAAATTTACATGGAAGGAGTCTTATTATGTCATGCCTAATCGCATCACATGTATCATCTTTGTGTCTTTGGCCTAATTCCAGCTCCATGTTTCTCTCAACTAAATCTTTACATCATTATTTAAAGGCAAGCCTTGCAACACTTTTTTTCTCTGTGATCTGACACCTTGACCCATAAAGGAATTTTTCCTTGAGTGTCCTTATCCTGCACGTGTCTTCTTGCATCGAGCATCAGTATGTTCCATGTGCATGGAATTAGTTTTCTTGTCCACGACACTCATTGCTCCTTTGTAACATAGCATTCTTTTATTCCTTTTCAAGCTCATTAAAAATTTGAAAAAGACAAAAGAATCAAATATTCCAAAAAGAGGAGACAAAATATATCAATTCTTTTTTCGGTAGTAAGATAATCGACCTTGGACAAAGCACATATTTTAATTTGTTTTTCAAGCATTGGGATTTAGTATGAAATTATGAAGTTGTTCTCTCTACATAGAGTTGTGTCCTCCTCCATTTGGTTACTCTTCCAAACATATGGAGAGTTTGTGGTTCCTCTTGCATCACAAACTTATGTCAATATTATGCTACCTGAGTTTGATCATATTTCATGCTTTTGTCCAAGGGAATCTTTATCCAACTTGATTCATCCATTCTACAATTTGTCTCTTGACTTTCATGAGTCAACCATCCCGTGAATCTAGTCAAGTCCAAATTCAAAATGGACGAAGTTTTGTGCCTAATGATTGAGATCCTCTAGTCTTTCCTCGATGGTATGTAGAAGACCTCGGAGTATTGAGTCTTACTCTCCTATTGTACTCCTACTTGAGTTGTTGAAGATCTTGAATTTGTTTCTCGAGCTATGAATTCCTCATCTCCAACCACAGGCATTGATGCTTCTTGAAGATGCATATTATATTGTACTTGAATATCATCGAATGATTTTGAGATGTAGATCTGTTGTGTATTGCTCACAACTACACTTTATATAGACATTTATATTACATGGAATTGCAGTGTACTTGATTGGAATCCATGATTAGTTTATCCCAAGCATGGGTATGCCTACCTCAGAGAGATTATTATTATTTTTCAGATGGCACGCTTTCGAACTCTGGTCCCGAGCTCCCTCGACTTTGTGCATTCCCACTGGTAAATATATTGTAATGTATTTTGGCCATTAGTTTCTCTTCTAAACTCACACATTAGGGGGAATATGTTATAACCCAAAAATACTCTACCTATGCATACATGGCATTGGCCTTTCTACTTACACAATTTTCCAAAATACTGTTGAGACTCTCTTTTAAAAAACCATTTTTTGGAGCATGTATGCGCCCTTCTGCACTAATGCCCGCGTACACACACTATATCCAGACTAGATATACCATGTACATACACAAGTTGCATGCTAAAAAACCCAAGTTTACCTCCAAAAGTTGCAAAAAAAAATAAAATTGTAAGGAATTCGATAGATTTTACGGGCTATATTCGGCTTCCCAAGCATTTTACCCCTTGTAGCCCATCTCCAAACTGATTAAATATACTTTTATCCTATAAAAGGAGGTCTTGGGGTCTCATTTCAACATCAAGCATTAGAAAAAATAAACTCTACCAAAATCCCTTCCCCTTTCATCCCAAGATTTGCATCCCTTTATGAGATTTGGCCTCAGCATTCCCCCTCCATTCCTCTCCCTATACAATCCCTCCCTATTTATCAAGGATATCAGTTGATTGTGAAGAGGTATCACATGAATGATGCACTTGGAGCAGTAGTAAGAGGATCTTGGACTAGGTTCGCGGAGCATATGCTGACAAGAAGGTTGTAACTTTTGTAATCTTCACATCTGAATAAAAGAGTTATGTTTTTGTCCCAAATATTGTGTTTTTGTGCTTAATTGATTTATGCATTTACATTTATATCTGAACCCTAATATTTATAAGTTGAGATAAGATATCTTATAGCTTTTTTGTCTAAATTGTTTGTAGGTCAGCATTGGGAGGAGACCAACAACCCAAGAAACTACAATGGAGGAGGAGGTCTACACCAGCTGAAAATACCTAAGGTAAACTCTCTTTTCCTTCTCTTCTCTTTTGAGTTCAGATTTTTTGGGGTAGTTTATAAATATAAGTCTTTTAAGGGAGATCAATGCTCTACCTATACTTTGACCTAGTATAGTAATAGGGGGATTTTCCTCACTAGCACATGTTGCTACTCTTCCACTAAAATTCAGTTTTCTAAACGTTGGTGTTCTTTTAGGTGTATTAGTCACACATGGGGTTGTAGGTTCCACACTGAATGTGATCTGGATTGGATTTCTTCCTTCTATTCCTTAACCTGGACCTCTTGTTCTCCTTTCATATGTTGCGTGCAGGATTTCCTCAATCTTCTCCACATCCCGAAGATTCTCTACCTATTATTCATCATTTTCTAGGCCGTCTCTATCATCTATGGCCCTCGTTTTTGTTCAAAAAAATAAGTATTCCAATAGGGGATGAACACCTTCAGTAACCACTCACACAACCAGATCAAATATCAACACACTAATTTTTCGATGTGGTAAAACCCCTATGGGGAAACATCCACGACCCCGACCAACATGACCACTTGGAGCAGTCTATTATTGTAAAAGAAAAATATTACAAAGATATTTTACAAGAGATTTTCTCACAATCAATCATCGAAAAATGACCCTCCATGATCTTTAAATAGAGATCATAGACCAATCCGGTGTTAGTCCACAAATCAATGGCCACTAAGATCGAGGAGAACATGAACCGTCAGATCACTCTATGTTGGGAACATATTGTGACTGTCAAATTTACTAACTACAAATGCATACTAATGCATACTGAAGAAACACACTAAGAAACACACTTTTACTTAATGACACATTAGACCAAGTAGATCTTAACTAAATCCTAAGTGTCTAAATATCCTAACATCCCCCCTTAAGACCAACTCGAGATATGATTGAAGGATTTACAATAGTGACACAATAGGAGAAGGAAGGAGGCATTAGAGTCTATCCCCACTTAATGATAACTTCTTGAACTCATAACATAGATCGAAGTTTGGAAAAATTCACTTCTGTAAGAGACTTTGTGAAAATTTCTGCAACTTGATCTTTTGTAGGGGAAAAGAGAACTTGAATAACTTGATCATGAATGAGATTTCTAATGAAGTGCATATGTAGCTCGATGTGCTTGTTGTGATGATGTTGAAATAGGTATTTGGAAAGCTTTATGGCACTTTGATTGTCACACCAAAGGCTGGTCGGATGTTGCTCATGAAATCCAAACTCTGAAAGGATCTGTCGAAGCCACAAGGCTTCCTAACTTGCATTTACCATTGCTTGATACTCTTCTTCTACTGACGAAAGTGAAATAGCCTGTTGTTTCTTACAGGCTCAAGTGACAGGTCTTGAACCAAGGCTGAAAACATAACCTGTATTTGACTTTCGATCATCAGGGTCATCGACCAAATTTGAATCAGTGAAACCAACCAATAAAGGAGTCCCCCCTAAACTGTAATGTATCCCAAACTGAACTGTACCACAAACATAACAAAGTATCATTTTAGTTGCTTTCTAATGGCTTTCATGGGGTTTTTGCATATATCGGGAAACAATACCAACATCAAAGGAAATATTAGGATGGGTATGAGTAAAGTATAATAGGCTACCAACTAACTAACAATACAGGGTGGAATCAAGTTCGGGAGAAGTATAGGTGGAAGTAAGCTTGACTCCAGACTTGAAGGGAGAAGGGGTTGTGTTGGCACAAGTTTGATCAGACTAGGGTCCTTCTCAGGTTACCAACAAAAAGTACCGAGTAGTCTAGAGAGATGGAATTTTCATCTCCTCTGAAGAGAAGAAGTCTCACCTGAAGTGCTGCTGAGACAAATGGATAGGGAAGGGAAAGGAGAATAGTTTTGTGGGTTCATAGAACCTTCAAAATTCATCCTAATCTTTCACAAGAAATCTAATTACAGAACAGATGTGAACTCATATGCGTAAAAAATCAAACTACTTATGTTGCAGAAAATCATTCAAACACAAAGACATCATGTGGAACTTATGAACCATAAAGAAGTACTGTAAAGATACAATGCAGAAGTATAAACACATAAAGACACAATATATTTTGAAATTTTGGATCCCTCTTCATGTATTATCTTCAGATATTTCTCAATTACAATCTTATAGATACACAATAATGCTCTATTACAAACTCTTGGTTTTGGACCCATGTTGTAGAGATCTAATTCCCAAAATGGTTTACAGATTACATTATGGAACTCAAAACCTAACTTCTCAATAATAGAAAACAACAACTATGACATCAACCTAACAACAAGGGAAGAATTGAACCAAGCCCTCTTACAATCACGATCCACATAACCAACCCAATCAACCCTTTTACAATTATATTCATCCCTATATATAATCTAAGTCATTTCTTCTGGATTTGGCTTGCACACTTTCTTGTTCTGTTGCAATCTCTTTTGCTTTGTTAGCGTTGCGCTGTCCTTTTCACAACTGATTTTTGTTGCTTCTCCTTGCTTTGCTATCCAGCTTCTTCTGAATCTTGCACAATTGATACTAGGACAAAACTGGGACTGTAGTCATTCTTGTGCAACTCCTTATAAAAACATGAAGGGCCTAATAGGCTCCAACCACAAACCTTGACTCTCCCTCGAGTCAAGTACTCAACTCTTTCACAGCTTCCAGGAGCAACTATTGTTTTCTCTTGTCCTCCTTTTCTTCTCTATTTTTCTCTTTTGTTTGCGCTTTCTCTTATTTTGCCTCTTCAAACAAAAGTACCAACTCTGGGACCAACTCCAAGGCCCATTTCTTTAGCTCTTGGAAGCTTCCAACTTTATCCTACCACTTTTTGGCGAGGAGTGAGGCCCTAGTGACGAACTGTTGGGTCGCATCTATAACGCATCCCTTTGGATTGGATGTAACCAATGAGTTCCATTCATAATATGTTGTTTCATTGACTTGATGCATATGCATATAAATTATCTAAACGACAGGAGGAAATTCATGCAACTCCTTCTTAGCTACATATTACGCCTCAAATAGGGTGTTCAGTTCATTGTCTGTTTGCTGGATCTGGTCAAAATTCTATGGTTTCTCTAGTGGATCTATCATGGCTGCAACTTATTCATTCAACACTTGGATTCTAGTGTGCACATCCTCCAAGGTCTGGTTGTTTCTAGTGATGATGCCAATCCAATCACTGACTTACCTGAAAATATTTTTTCTCTCAACTGTGCGCTTATGTAGTGCTGCTTAGGCATTGTTTCCTTCCAGCACTATCTTCTCCATATGCTCCTGCAGCTTCTGAGGCTACTGCTCTGATTCTTTCTGAGTGTGCCGCAACTACACTTCTTGATGCTCGACTCAAATATTCAATTGCGACCATGCTCCTTGAAGCAATTCGATTTGGTGCTCTGGTTCTCCTACATCCCTAGCTTCTAGCAATTGGTGTGCGACCTTTTGAATCTTTGGCCAGGCTTTAGCAAGCATTTCTTGGACTCTTTCTAGTTTTTTCTCGACGTAGACCTTGGCATGTTCCTCTTTTTTTCTGGATGCTTGTGCAAGGAATGATTCCTCCCTTGCGACGTCGGTATACCTCTTGACCTTTTGGAGCCTCTGCTCCAGTTGATCAGTTGATCTTTGATCATTCCAGCCAAATGTGTTGCTAGCCACTGTGCAAGGTCAACAAAAGATGGTGTTTCTCTATAGTGGAATTCCACTGGCCATTGAGTGTTCTAAAGGAGTCTCTACCTCCTCCTCCCCCGTGGACGGTCCTGGCACAAGGCTCAACCTTAATGATGATGGTACGAGTGTTAAAATCTCTATTCTTACTAGGTAGAGTTGCAACAACTCTGTGCACTATTGAGGGTTCTAGAGAACCAGCTCCATTTGTTCCTGTGTGGATTTCATGCTCTTCTCGAAGGTTGACTCTGGTTCCTTTTGAACCTTAGGTATCTCCTTCTCTTTACTTGCATTTTCTTCCAGAGTTTCTCTTCCCTGGGCACCCTCATCCTTGGTTGTTAAGGAAATGTGTTGGGAGATTGAGCTTGTAGCTCCTCCACCATTTGAGTGTCCTTTTTCTGCACAAAAGGAAAAATCTGTTGGTCCTGGGTATTCAGGTTCGGAACAATCAGTTGCAGGCTCTGCTTCAATACTTATGGATTCATACCAGAAACTTCTGGTATCTGCTCAGGAAACTCTAGGATTTTTCTTGGGAGTTCTGGCTCTGGTTGTTCTGGGGGATCGAGTTGCATTGGCTCTGGGTTAGTGGTTTGGGGTGGAATAGTGGTTTCTGGGGGTGGCGACTAGGGTTGTGGTGATGATAGAGGTTTCTCAGTGATGATGGTGGATGGAAGGGTGTCAGGCTTAGGGTCATCCTGAATATGGATGACAAGGGTTGCTCGAACTGCTGAGCGAGTGTGAGAGATGACAGATGAAGTGGGTTGGGGGTTCAGAACTTTACTCAGAGAGACCCTGGTTCTGAACTTCTTCACCACTAGTTCAATAATGAACACAGTGCTCAGGATCACGTTGAAATCCTTCCCTGTCAACATGGCTTTCTCTAGCAGCTATGAGAAGATCGACATCATTCTTTTCTTGTGCTCCAATGGCTGTGTCTCTTCATCCTCCTTAGAGTTCGACTGTGCCATAGATTCCTTCTTTTGTGGATCTAAGCCTGAGCTCGGTACTACCCTTGCTTCTTTGCCTTTCTTCTTCAGCAACTCGGTAGGAAAAATGTAGTGCATCCCCGAATTGCATGGGTTGTGTTTAAATCCCAACCATGACATTACCTCTTTGTCGAAAGCCTCCTCATCTAGGTAGAATGACAACATCCTCGAGTGGAAATAATCCCTGTTAGCATGCCTCGACCATGCAAACGTATGATGTTGGTTCATGCTAAAAGAAATGTTCCTCATGTTGCAGTTGAGGAGCTCCTATGGAATGCACAACCTCTGCATTGCATAGATAAGCCCATTGTACCACTTGGAGAACACTGTGTTGTTGAAAGTTGTGTTCTCCGAGTCCGTTCTAGAATGCCAGGGCTCAAACATCTTCACAAGGTGCCCCTTGTCTTCTAGTGCCGACAGTCTTCCAGTGGGTGGCTTGCACTTTATCACTGTGAAATCCATCGACATGTATCCATATGTGAAGGTGCATCCCTTCTCCTGGGCTTCCTCACAAGCCACGAGTAGTTCCTCCAACAGGTAACTACACCGATTGAATACGTCGCCATTGGCACAAAAGTACGCTACTAATAATGCATCTAGAGTGCATTCTCCCTTGTAATATGACCTCATAACCTTGTTGGCTATGATGTAGCAACCAATCTTGACTGTCTCAGGTAGTATCCGGTCAATTTTGTCTATGTGCTCCCCCCTCTGATTGTGGAACCTTTCATAGAGGCTCGACTCCCCTTTCTTCTTGCCATGCTTACTAGGACCCTAGAATCCTTTAGACACGTCCTCTCCCTCGAGGGACAATCTAGTAAGATAATGGATGTATTCGGCATGGATTGGATACCTCCTATCCAACCAAATACTTCTGTCATGCACCCTGTTGATCAGGAATTTGGTGCACCACACAACATCACTAGTGGTACCGAACATTGGTAGGTCTCTGAGGTTCATAATAGTTGAGTTGAATAGGTTGATAACATCAAGATTTGGCATGAACTGCATGCCTCCCAAATTGTCTAGAGTGATACTCCAGAAGATGTGTATGTTCATCTGCGGGAACAAAACTGGGTCTGTTAATTCAAGATCAAGGAGCTTGACCTGCTCCACCTTCCCCTTGAGATCACCCACGACCTCAACTCGGTAGTCATAGGGCTCATCTGGTACTGCATCTTTAGACATGGAGCTTTGACTTCCTGTAGCTCTCGGCATTGTGGGCTTTGATTTATCAATCAATTTTGCGGTGAACTAAGGATTAGGGATCACAACTACGGGTTTCACAACTGCACATGCTTACTCGCTCTACAGAATTTGGAAATTGCTAAGTTCTTTGAAAACAATGCGTTCTATGGCGAGTTCTCATAGCCTTATACTCGGGCTTAGATGGAAAGTTTATTAATAACTATTGTTCATCATGATCATATGGACACAACTTGGATATGGTTTTTCTGATGGGATGGGTCAACGGGGTAAATCCTATTAGGAGATTCTGGCATTTACTGTGCAAGTTGGATAGGGACGTGGTTGATTTCAGCCTTATTTGTTTGATAGATGGGAATCATGATGCAAATACCGATGGCATCTTTGCGTATCATGACTTTATGGATTAACTGAATTCAGACGGGGTACCATAATAGAAATAAAGGTTGTGACTAGACTGGGTTTGTGTGGCACATGGACTCAGATTGCGTTCAGATTCGTTCCCCCTCCTACCATAAAGGGGTTCCCATCATATTAAGGACTGTCATTAATGGGTTCTTTACGTTTCTAATCCTACACTCCTGAGTAAGTAGTTCTGCATCAAACAACACTTAGACAGAAAAATAAATGAACTGCATGTCGTGGTGCAACACTGCACACATCGACTTTATTAACTGAATTTACAACAATTGCAGAAAAACGAAAATCTAACTAATATACATGCTCCTTCGGACTAGAGAAACAATCCTTTTAGCTTAGTTCTGAGACATATAGGGTTTTAGGAGAGTGCCATTCACCCATACTGGTCGTAGCATACTGTCCAGTTGCATGAGTCTGACTACTCTTGAAGGTTAGATCTCCACAACCATAAATGGTCCCAACTAATGCATGTGCAACTTGCCAGGATGCTTCCAATACCGATTATCATAGAGTAGAACGTTGTCTCCTTGTGAAAATAATTTAGTCTTAATGTGTCTATCATGACAAGATTTCTTCCTTTCCTTCTCAACCGACTGATGGAAGTCTGCTAAAATCCTGGTCTCTTCGAGTTCTTGTAACTCCATGAGTCTCTACATAACTGATTCTTCCTCTGACATATGGGTGATTTGTGCAATGTACAAAGTCAGAGTGATGAATTCTGTAGGAACCACAACCTCTTTCCCATAAACTAGATGAAATGGCGTGTACCTGTGAATTTTATTTGTGGTTGTCCTGTCAGCCCATAGTACTACTGAAACTCTTTCATCCCAATCTTCCCAGTTTGCACAACAGACCTTTGTTAACCCTTTCTCCAAAATCTTTTTGAATGCTTCTACTGTTCCATTAGCTTGTGAGTGGTAGGGGCTGCTTTTGTGATGTTGGATCAGGAACTTTGTTGTAAGCTTTTCTATAGTTCTACTAATAAAATGAGCTCCCTGATCACTAGTTAGACTCCTAGGACATCCAAATCGAGTGATAATATTCTAAAAAATGAACCTAGCAGCAGTTTCGATCGAGCAATCCTGAACAACTGTTGCCTCTTCCCATTGTGTAAGGTAGTCAGTTGCAGTAATGATGCACCTAGCCTTTGAATGATTACTTGTGGGTTTGATTGGTCCAATGAAGTCAACCGCCCACTTCTCAAATTCTTTAAAAGTGTGAACTGGTTGAAGTGGTAATTCATCTCGTCATGACAACTTACCCACTCCTTGAAAAACATCACATGATCTAGCATATAACTTTGCATTCTTAAAGAGCGTTTCCCACCAAATTCCATCTTGGAGGAATTTCTACGCAGTGGCCTTTCCTCCTACATGACCTCCCACAACTCCGATGTGGCATTCCCATAGTATATCCTGTCTTTTTTGGTTCAAGACACATCTTCTGAGGATAATATCTAGTCCCAATTTGTACAATTTCCCTGCAATTAACTGATAGTCCGCTGCTCTAACAACCATATGGCGTTTCTGGGTTGCAGAATATGTTTTTGGGAAGGTTCATGTACTTAAGAAGACTGTTATGTCTTCCAGGTACTCTGGTATGGCCTCAACCTGGAACAAATCTGCATCTGGGAGTTGATCGTCAATTGCTCTTGCACTTTCCCCTGACCATAATCTACACATGTGATTAGGTCCTACGTTGTATCTTCCAGGCTTAATAATTACTTCAAAAGAGAACTCTTGAAACAGTAGAAACCATATAAAAATTCTCCCTTCCAACATAGATTTTTTAATTATATATTTCAATGCAGAATGATCAATAATGAACTTAAAATGAGAACCTAACAAATAATGCCTAAATTTCTGCAAAGCATAAATCATTTCTAAACCCTCCCTTTCTGTCATTGTGTAGTTGTGCTTAGCTTGCGATAAATTCCTTCTCACAAAATAGATAGGGTGATCCATGGATCCATATCCAGGTTGTGCTAAGATAGCTCCTACGGCAATACCTGAAGCATCTATGTGGATGTGAAATTAATTTTCCCAATTTGGGAATATCAAAATCGGTGTTGTGCTAAGTGTTGTGTCATTTTCGCCGCTTGAATGAGAAAAAGAAGGGCACTTGTAAGTCTAGTTGGGTCTGCTAGATAGGACAAAGGTTAGTGTATGAAACAAATGATTCAATCAAATTAAATAAACAAACAACTAAGCTAACAACAACTAAAGAAATAACTAAAGAAATGAAACTAAAATGCATAAGGAAATTAGAACCAAAATTAATCAAACAAATGACCAATAATCATGCCACCAATGGAGAATTATATTAGTGGGAAAACACTGTAGAGAAAGGGGCACTTATGGATTCCCTCTTCCTCCTTGGGAGGTCTCTTGAGTCCCCTATGTGAGAGCTCTTCTTACAAATGGTAAACTAGAAATCAAATGGTGAAGAAATCCAAGCTTATTCCCTCAAGAGGTGAGGTGAATATCCTAATGTGATGATGCTAGTATGCTCTGAAAATAAAAGAGGTTTCTTGTAGGAGAATATAGGCAACATAACAATACAATGAGATTCTTGAACTATTAGTGCACCCATGGCCTCTTTTTATAGAAAGTCTTTGAGGCAATATCCAACCGGTCTTTAGTGTGAACAAGGATCTCTTTAGGGCACCCTTAGGTATTTGACCAACCCCCCACTTGGATTCAACTCAAAATTGAGGGTCAAATCAAGTTGGGATCTGATCCAGAAGTGGGTGAGGGGCCAACAAGAACCATAAATTCACTATTCATAGGAGTGTGCATCTTTTCTTGTACACAGTCGTGCATTGGGTGCATGTGCGCTCTTCTGGCTTCTTTGGCCTACGCACATGCACACACTTCCTTTAGTGTTTCAAAGCATGTCAATTTTTTGACCAGTTGTATAGTTTGTGACTTTTGGAAATTCATTTTTTGGGATTGAAGTGAACTAATAGGTGTTTGGAGATGCTATATTCCTATAACCATTTGCAGATGAAATTTTAGTGACAACAGATGCCCCCTGATGTGTGAGGTTAGGAGCATAAGTATAGACGAAATACATCATTGTTTCTTATACTGAGAGTACCATAGTGATGAAGAGTGTTGATAGGAACTGCAAGAGTGATCTGTTAGAGGGAGAGGGGAACCTGTGGGACCCAAACATTTCTCTAGGTTAGGGGGAATTAAAATCTATATACAAATGAGGCGGGAATGCCCCATGCTCGTTCAATGTAACTAAAAAATGTAAGACAATAACTGAAGTTGTATGATGATGTAGATAACTGCAGCACCCTTCAGGGCAGTTTGATAATAGAAGATGACAATTCAGTTGGTGAACATACTCTGAAAAGAGGTGATGACACCTGTAAGAAGTGTCAATGACTCATAGGCATTGATGGCCTAGCAAATTCAGAGGTCGTCGACTAGTATAAAACAACTGCAATAGTTGCAATGTAAGACCCATCATAGCATGAGAGTGTGTTGAAGTCGAATGTTAAGGGGGTCAATGACTACAAAGAGTAATGATGGTTCTCTCCATGTCGTCTGAGACTCCTCATTGTAAATTTAATGAGAGTCAAGATATTGTCTCCCTTATGGAAACGTGATGATGTTGATAGAGAGGGAGACACGACTCCAAGAAGAAAAATGGCTTCGTGAAATCCACTAGATAAGGCTAGGAACTGATAAGGAACATGGATGAAGTTGAGATGTGGTGAGATTCAAGACTGCCCTTGGTTGGGGATATATGTGAAGGATGAGTGGAAGGAATCATGAAACTGGATCTAGTGTCAGGGGGACGACTAGATGTGGGTTAAATTATGCAAGAGGCATGACAAAGTGGACAAACTAAGAGATCAGGGGTACATGGACTGTGGGATACTTGGGGTTTATGGACGATGTCAACAAGAGTAGAAGATAATGAATGCCCCAACCATGGGAGACATGGGTTGATTTTCCAAAAAAATAAGGTCACCAAGGGAGACAACAAAATCTATGTAAATGATGGAAACAAAGGCTTTTTACAATTTACCAAATGAATAAAGAATAATTTGGGATGAGTGTACAGATATAGAAATGGGTGCCCTAGTGCAAGATGGCTTGGCCTGTGAGGGCACAAGTTGCATGGAGAACTAGTGGAGGGTGGAGGCCATGGGTGGGTTTTTGGATGAGGTAAATGAATGGATGACAATCTGTAGATGGGAAAACTGATTGTGGATGAAATGGAGGGTTAATGATACTGTGGAGGTGTAGTTAAAATAGAACCGTGATGAGATAGTCTGGGAGTCCTTTGGGAAAACTAGAAAAATGAGGAGAAGGAGTATGTGGATGATGGTCAGAAATTCATAAGATTATCAGGACTCCCATCCCTAAGGGGTGAAAGCAGCATGAGTGTCAAAGTGCCAAGGGGAACTATGGATGGGACGACTCATGTGGGGGAGAGTGCTATTGGGTGACAGTACCAAATTGAAGTGAAAGTGATACTACTATAGAGGCGGATGTGAGGATCCTATAGGAAAATGTTGGAGGGTGTGACTAGGAGATGCAATTGGTATTCAGAGGGAATGATTACATTCTAGTGTCGATCATATACCTAAATGCGTTGTGCTGGTTTTTGATGACCAAGTACCTACATACATTAAAACTGAATACCCAACATGAATAATATTTGAAGATAAAGAACATATAATAGCTATTTGATAATTTTGAACATGAGCATGCATACATGGGCATGATGTGAGAAAAATTCTCCGCTGGGGCTAGGTGTTGATGGTGGCTAGGAGAATGTAAATATGTAGACGGTGAGATCCTGATCCCATGGATGAAAACAGATAGGAAAATATAGGCTCAGAGATCCTGTAACTGAGTGTAGAAGTTTGGAAAAAGGGACTATATAAAATTGTGGGGCCCACAGTGCCACCTCATTTGTACTTGCTGCCATAGTGATTTGAAGAGAAGTTTTAAAGGAGTTTTGATGATTATGGGAGTTCGAGCTGACCGATCCAGGATTTGTGAGAGCTAGGTTAGTGGTCTCATCCTCCTGCATAGTTGACATGGTTTATTTTTTGGGCAGGGTCGTACATATGGCTGTACCAGGGGTTTTTGTAGGGGTGGGCCCACTAATGTGTGGGAGAAGGAAGGATACCTGCACTGAGATGTGCAGGTATAATTCCCTCTTCCATGCATGATGTACATTTGTGTTGAAAACATCCACACATGGTGGTGCATGAATGGGAAAAATAGGTGCACACCTATTCAAATTACAATTGTGCCCTGTGCGCAGCTGTTTCTCATACAACTGCGCATTAGTGCGCAATTGTGTTAAGAATAGGTGCACATGAATGCATACCTGTGAGGGTGAAAGATGCACATATTTTTCTTCGATAGCTGTGCATTGATGTGAAACTATGCGAAGAACAATCGAGCATGTGTGTGCGCCTGTGGGGGGTGATAGCCACACACTTGAGGCAAAGCTGGTGTTTTGAAAAAAACTTGTATTTTTGAAGATTGTTTAATGATGGTAATGGATGATCAAGTGTTGTTGGTGTGAATGCAGGTGATCATCTCAGTATGCGAGTCCATTGGAGAGAGAGAGACTGGGAGTGCCTCAGGGAGGCGGTGAGAGAGGAGTTGGGTATTCATAGACTTTTGGTAGCCTATGGGTTGCTTAAGTTCTTCGAATGCCCACTGATATAGGCACAAGAGTACTTGCTATAGTATCTGATCTACAAAGCTTCATTGTGCGGGGGGAGAAGTTGACATTCTCAATGAGGGAGGATGTCTATTTCTTGACGGGGCTCCCTTTTCGAGGAATAGCCCTACCTGTTGATCCCCAGTTTCCAGCAGATGTACACTTGGTAGATGTGGCATGGAGGTATTGTTCGGGACCGAACATTATGTCAGGTTCGGTTGTCCACATCGAGGCGATGGATGATTTGTTGCATTAGTGTATCACAATGATGATTGTGAGGATCTACAGGTCCTTAGCAACTCAACAGATCAATGGTGGTCAATTGAGTATTATGCGGAGAGTGTTGGATGGGGAGTTTTTTGCTTGGGGGTTGATGTTGCATGCCAAGATGATGGGGCAGATTAAACAGTGTCAGACTATTGACTCTGGTGACTTTTCCTTTGGATCGATCTTGGTGGTGTGGTTTTTGGAGAGGGTGCCCATGTTGCGCCCTAGAGTGTTGGTACCAATGGTTGAGGCACAGGAGCCACGACTGATGTGGTGGGCATCAATTTTTGTACGGCATGGAGGTGGGGAGGGTGGCCACTATTTCATGGCCACCTTGGTGCGTGTGTGGTACCAGATGCCAAAATTCATACCACGGTTCCCATATGGTGGGATGGACTTCCGGCATGACTCGAATATTGTGTTTCCTCCTAGGGAGGTTTGGGACCAGAGAGGTATGTTGGTGTATTTTACTTTTTGTGATTATGATGATATAACATATGTTTATATATGGATGGATGTTGATTCTATTGTTTGTTTGTGTTTGTGCAAATTTGGGGCCATGAGGCTGAGAGGCGGAGTTGGTTGCAGAGTCGGCTTGTCAAGGGTTAGTGAGACCACTATGGGTAGAGTCGTGGGTGGGAGAGAGATGCTGGAGGGATGAGGATGGTGCAAGGATAGTCGATGAGGCCAGAGATGACTCGAGGTGCATATTTATGATCTAGGTGAAGGGCCATCACATGCACCTCAGGGAGAGGCTGGGAGGGATTTAGAGGATTTCCACTGCCGGTTGGAGGTGGCACTATAGGGCGTGCCCAAGGGTATGTTGTCCCACATGCAGGACGAGAGAGTCTTGGAGCAGTGTGTGGGTGGCCCTGCAGAGTTGCAGACCCTGATCCGCAGAGCAGCTGCAGTGGGGTCATCGATGACTGGATGACTGCCCCCCAGACCTAGAGGACCCCCAACTGGTGGGGTACCTCCTATAGATAGAGGACCTGGTTGTGGCACTCTAGAGGCACCATGAGTGCTATGTTGTATTATTTTTGTATTTATATAGGCCTGCGAGCCCATTTTGTATAGGGTAGTATGACACTTATTTTGTACCCATAGGGGTGAGGGGGGCTCACTTGCCTACAGGTGACGTACATTTTGTACCATTTTGTAAACATTGATGATACATTGATCGTTATATATATATATATATATATATATATATATATATATATATA
>JASDQU011310574.1:7815-18089 GCA_032191745.1 Picea mariana | reverse complement strand
TTACATAATAATTTTAAGAAAAAAAAGAAAGAAAAAAAAACAAAAAAAATAAAAAGAATCAAATTTTATAAATTAAAAAAATAACAACAAAATATTATAAAATATATTTAAAAAAAATTAATAACAAACAAAATAAACAATAACAATTAAAAACTAAACTAATTAATAAATTAAAATATTAAAAAAATTAACAAAATTATTAAAAATTAAATTAAATTAAATTTAAAAAAATGTTAAAAAAATAAATTAAAGTCTTGCAGGCCCCTAAAGGGTTGCTACTCCATGGGAGGGGTGACTCTTTGGGCATTTGAAGGATGAGATTTCATGACTTCCCGTCTAGCCGATGCCCAAAGGGAAACGACAAGTTTAAACCCGCCCCTCCGCTGGAGCGACAACCCTTTGGGCGTTGTTGGGATATGAATATGCAAGCTGTTGGGGGAGGGTGATTCAAAGACTCTCCCCCTCATTTCACTTCAATTTGGGGGGGAGGGCATGATTCTCAGAATTTCCCTCCCCTCGGTGGCTTCCACCTCTCGAAGGCTGTGGGGGGTTGGGGAAGGGAACTTACGAGAATTTCCCCTCTTTCAATTTCACTTCAATTTGAGCAACAACCCTTTGGGCGCCAACGAGAGGTGAAGGATGTGGGGGGTTGGGGGAGGGTTTGAGAATCCATCCCTTTTCAATTTCACTTCTCAGAATCACCCTCCCCCAACCCCACAATATATTTAATTTTTTTAATTAAATTTTTATTTATTTATTTATTTATTTTTATAACTATTTTTTAATATTTAGATTTTTTTTGGTTTAATTTATATTTTTCCATATATATAATATATATATATATATATATATATACAAATTAAAAAAAAATATTTGAAATTTATTATATTTTTAACTTTTTAAAATTTAATTAGTTTTTAATGTTTGTATTTACTTTTTTTTTTTAATTATTATTCTTTTTCAATGAAAATACTTTTTCTTTTGTTTTAGGATTTTTAAATAATTATTTTTTTAACCAAATTTTATTTGTTACTTTTTATGATTTTATTTGCAACAACGTTAGTATTTTAGATCATGGTCCAAAAAAAGTTGCAATTTTAAGTTTAAAAAATAAATAAATATGCTACTTATAGCACCGTGTTTCAATTGAGAGGTTGATTTCATGGTTTCGGTTCACAACAATATTAGTTGTCAAGGCCATGACTTTAAGCAAGTTATATTGTTGACCTCAAAGAAAAAGGGGTGCTACTGCTAGCACCACTTTTGGTTTCGAGGGTTGATTTTAAGGTTTTTGTTTGGAATAGTATTGGTTGTCGAGGTTGCGATTTCAACTAAATTGTAATTTTAACCCAGGAAAAAAATAGTGATGTTGTGTGCACCTTTAGTTTCAGGGGTCAATTTTAAAGTTTTTGTTCGGAATAGAATTGGTGGTTGAGATTATGATTTCAACCAAATTTTAGTTTTAACGCCGAAAAAAAAGTGGTAATGTTGTGAGAACCACTTTTTGTTTTGGGGTCAATTTTAGAATTTTTGTTTGTAATTTTATAGATAGAGATTACAAAATTTTGTAATTTTAACTCTTAGAAAATAGAGTGCTATCGGTAATGTTATCCCCATTTTGTGGGATAACCAAGGAGATGATGTCTCGAGGCCCTTAGGTTGTAGATATGGAGTGCCGAGATACCACATGACTAGCAGTGTCCACTTACACATATGGAAGCTCCCTTTGTCACCACATTTTGGACCCATTGTCAGTGCATCCACCACACCAGCTAGTTTCTGGAAGGAAGATGGGTCTTGCTCCATGCAGTACAAGTTAGGTATTTTGGCAGGTAATCACCCTAATATTTGAGGCATTTAAACATGTTGTATTTAAGCTGCTTTTGATTATAGAATGTTGGCTTGGACATTATGCTTTTGACCCTATTTCACCTTGGTGAGTGTCGTATATTTCCTAGTAAGTTGCCAACCTTTGGAGAAGGTTTGCAAGTGGGGATCCCTTGAGGGGTTATCGTACCATTCTTGACCATACTTACCACTTTCCTCTCATTACACTCCCATCGTATTACCCTCTTCTAGGCCCTTTGAATTTAGTGACCCAAGAAGGGCATGTACCTCATTTCATGGGAAGAAGGGGCTGAAGGTCCAGGGGGATGGTTGTTGGCAAAAGATAAGAGTCTAAAATAAACCTTCTAGATGCTCTCTTAGTCAGGTCTTGAGAACAATGAATTGCTTCTCTTGAAATAATTGAAAACCTACACAATATCGATCACATCATAAATATACCACTTGAATATAAGACTAACACAAGTGTGTTACACCGCTTTACATGGTTACCCCAATGGCACTTTTTGGACCTCTTTGTTCAAGTGACATTGTCTTAATGCCCCCCCAAGCTAAACGATTCCTTATTGGGAGTGCACATGTGTTTCGATCATTGATTAATTAATAAATGAAAATAAATGGGCTTTCAAAAAGGTTGCATTGAGAAAGAAGGTGCAACACACCCACTACAAAGCACCCATAAATGAGATAATACGAGCCCTTGTGTGTCATGAAGCTCATTAACCTATGAACTCTAAACCCCTATCCACCTCATCATCCACTACATGATCTTAAAGGGACATCCTTGGGAGCATCCCCTACTTGAGGGTTTTTGTCTACCCAATAGGACTTTTATGACACCCCTCCCATACCTAAACTTGGTCAATTGTATAGGGTATTGGAGCATTTGTTTAATTTGATGAGGTAGTTTTGAAGCACATGTTTAGGTGCCTTGTTTATTAGATATTTTGACTTGAGATCCTTGGAGGGTGTGCTTATTTTTTTTGCAGGAGCTTGTTTGGTGGACAATTTTGGAGGAATAATCCTAGCTTGGGTTTCCATGGGGCTTGAATCCCACAGGTTGGATGCCACGGGTCCACATGCTAGATCATGATGACTTTCCTTTGGAGGCCTAGAAGAAACCTTCGAAGACATGACATATCCCTCACATGCAAAACGAATTTCCTAGGAGGGGAAAAATGTCACTTCTTGAGGCTTGATGTCTCCTAGGGATAGGGTTTGTGGTGATGGAGTTGTTGCACACTGACACTTGGCATGATTTGACCAGAGGAGACATGGATTGACTGTGGCACATGAAGAGTAGGCTCTAGTAGCCTCAACAACCTCCATTTTTGTCTCCAACGACTTGCTCCAAATGTCAAAATGTCGCCTAAAAAGGGGTGACACCATCTTGCTTTAGGGTTTCTAATGTGCAAAAGTGAAAATTAAATATTATTATTTGTTTAAGGGGAAAGATAAGGGTTGTTGACCCATTATCTTATGTTTTACCCTTTGAATGTGGAAAAACTATGTTTTAGAGTTTTAGTATAAATAGAGATCATTTGTATCTCATTTGAACATAACTCTCCCTTGCAGAGAAGGACACTTAGCTGAAATTTTCGCTACTCTTGGAGCATTTCATATCTCTTTTGCAAATTGTTATGGTTACTCTTGCTATTTGTGGATAAAAGTGGTGCGCTACACTTGGAGGATTTTCCCATGCTTATGGATGGATTTTTCTTGGTCACTTAGGGTTTGATCTTGCATCTTTTTGGAATTGGTAAGGAAATTATGAATTTATTGTCTAAAATTCTTGCTTCTTCCATACTTGTTAGTGGATGAACCCTTGGAGGAGTATAAGGGCATACACCATGCCCAAGATTAATTTATTTGCTTGTGAAAGGTCATTAATTTTGAGGTTGCTTGGAGAATTACAAGGATGCACACCCTCCAAGTTCACCTTTGTCCGTTTCGCAAACCCTAGAGAGTAAAAGGGTTTACACCCCTAGGTTCTTTGTGGATCAATCTCATACATCCAAGGTCATATTGTTGCATAAGGTTTTGCTAAGAGAAGTAAAGGGGATTACACCCTCTTAGGATTTCTCAATGGGCCTAGCTTTCATTGGGGAGTAAAAGGATTTAGACCCCCAAGGACTTAGCCTAAGCATCACATTCTTTGACTCCACAACCTAATAGTAAGACACTAATCTTTTTCAATTTACATTGGAGAAATAAAATTGTTGCATTGGGATACGCAAAATCTTGTCCTTTTTGAGATTTGATTTCTTGAGTGTGTTCTCCTTTATAAGGTACATATTTCTCCCTATAGGGAGAAATTTTTCTGGGGTAGAAACCCTGATGTCATAAAAATAGGCCTATTATCCTAAAACAACTCTTCAAACCCTCATTTAACCATAACTTTGCCTATACTTCGTCAAAATAAACAAATAAATAGTCAAATCCACTTGCCTTGAAAATATCTATTGAATGGTGTATTTGGTTGTTGATTTTGTTGAAGTAGTATTTCTTATGTAGCTATTTAATGTTACATCCATAAGGTCGTCATAATATTTCACTATTTACTTGCAAAAAATCAACCTTTAAATATTCCAGAGTTGGGTTAATCATTGTGAGTTTAATCATTGGTTATTGTGCTTGCTATCTCACATAATTTTCATTGATATAGTATCATTTTTTATTTCTTCTATAAAAACAACATTGTGGTCTTATTATCTTTGTTAAAACAACCCTCTCATTGCTTTTTTGTTTAACTAACTTACTCATTAATATCATCATTGTTGAGAGCTATACTTGAGTAAAGTCTCGTGTCTTTTGAAGCAATTTTTGTAGCCATTGTCATTGATTATATTGTTGATATATTTGTTTACTACTGCATATCTTAGGGCCATCAAGGTTCTTTCCCAATCCAAGTGGGGTTTAGAGATTATATATTATTCTTCTGGAAGTGTTTTTCTTTATACTAACCTTGTTTTGTAGAAATCATTCACTGGAAACCATCTTCCTCACTTTCTTTTCCTTTCCAAGCTCTACATCCATTTTTATCTATGACAAATACGAGATCCCTTTGTCTTTGAGCTCCATCCCCCCAAGGTCACCGGGAACTATTTCCTGAGTGTAATGTCCCCATCGTTACGACTACAAGTGAAGCATAAGTGCAATTTTTTTTTTGTTTTTAGGCAAGAAGGTGATGACGATAATAGTTTAACCACACCACTGACGATGAACGCAAGCACACAGTCCAAGAAACAAACAACTATGACTCCATGCACTGGAACCAGGGCAACTGGGCGAAACATGCGTAGAACAACAAGAGGAACGACTACCTGCCCGACACAACAGGACCATGCCTACAAGCTAAAGGACAACATCCCCCTCCTGACACAACGGCCTTGACGAACAAAGACTAAAACATCAAGGCGTGCGAACCAAATGCATGAAGGCGTTCCACCCATGCACCAAAAGAAAACTTACAACGCTCGACAACACTCACACGGAAGGCACCGAATCTGCTCAAGTTCTCATTCGCTGCTATCCAATAGGGTGCATCATGATCCCCTCATCAGAAATCATGCCGTCCCCAAGTGATAGACGCGTTAATAACCTTGGCACACCACATCCTATCTGGACCGAGGACTCTAGATAAATCTGACACGTTAGAATTCGAATACCGATAGGAAGACCACATCCCTACCCCAACAATAGGTTGACGAGACACAAGAGGATGACAACAAGGGAAGACGCAAGCCAATACATGACTTTGTCAACAACCCAACCCTTTTATCAAGTCTAAACTGGTCAACACTTACGAGCTAAATTGGCGTTAAATACAGATCTAATTTAACCAGTCTAAATTACAAAATTAGACAATAACTATATATCGAATTAACTTAATCACATATCTAATCTAACAAGTCTAAATAACTATTAGTCAATAATTTGCAAAGCTAAATAAACCTTAAGTACAAATCTAAATCGCAAGTGTAAATTACAATTAGACAACAATTACAAATCAATCTACCATTAATACAATCTAATCTCAGCAATACCAATATATATAGAAAAAACATTCTTGATGTCATGCATAATGCTTATGTTTAATATGCTATTAACGAATTATCTTCCGAGAAGCTATCTAGCCATAATAACAGTATTAAGGTTGTAACGGTTGCAATGGACTAAACATGTGGTCTGAAAATGCTATCTTCTAGCCAATAAAGGTGGATGTCATTATTAATGATTCATTTCCAATAGATGTTTAAACACAGGTGGGGGTTAATGACCATTAAACTCAGGAAATACATAGTCATTATTAAAGTTTCATTGCCAATAGATGTTAAAACGCAGGTGAGAGATAATTACTATTAAAATCAGGAAATAAATAAATGACAACACATTCAATGTGGGCCATCAATAAATAAAAATGCACTCCTAAGAGGGTAACAACATAGACCAAAAGTAATTCAGTAACGAAGCGTTGTCCAAAGGCCAAATTTCCAGGTACACAGGCAATGAAAGCTATCTTAAACATGCAAAAATCATCAGAGAAATATCTCCATGAAATGAATCGCTTTCAGGTAAAAAAAAAATGCAGAGAAATAACTTCAGGCAATGAAAACACCTTCAGAAACCGCAGGGAAATAAATAAATGCAAAATGCATTCCTGGAGAGGGCAACATCGCTAGGTAACAAGAAAATCACAGTCACAACAAGTGGCAATTTGCCAGGTAACAATTTATGACCCAATTAAAGCTATTAACTTCCAAGAAACACTGTCACTACAAAAATGCTTATTTAACTCCAACCCCAAGCTATTAACACACCTAGGGAGAAACCTTGCAGTCAATACGTAACACACCCACAGTCATAAACGTTGGGTGAAATGATGACAATCAAAAAAATAAAAACGTAGAAACCCCACTTCAGAACGCAGAGAAACAAAAAAAATCATTGTGGCTTTCACTATGGATGTTCTGGCTTAATGACACAATGCCCAGGCATGGAAATTTCTGTGGTTTTTCACCAATTCGAAGTCAGGTAAAGGAAGGAAAAAAAAATCATGGAGTTAACCTCCCCAATGCTGGAATTCAACAATAAAGAATTGAGTTTTACCTATAAGTTTGCTGGGTTTTAACACACCACTTATCTCTGATTAAATCACCTTCACAGTAGTATATAATGCAGAGAAAAATCACGCTGAAGCAATTCGTTTTTAAAATACAGATTATAATCATGCTGAAATAAATTTTAAGCACAAAGAATCATCACTGAGAAAAATTACAGAGAGAAATCACGTTGAAGTATTTTTTTTTTTAAATAGATTATATTCACATTGAATTAAAAACACAGTGAAGTGCCGAAGTAAAACATAAGCAGAGGGAAAACACTTTTCTATAGCTGATTGGTTAAATAATTCACATTACATAGAATGTGGAAACAAGGGGGTAAATAGTCGTGTTAAATCGCCCACGAATTACATTAAACATTAGAGGAAAAAAGTTTGAATCACAGGCCAAAAGAATTATAAACTCAGAGCTATATATCCAATAGTGAAAACACATTCAATATATGAAATCACAGAGCAATAATGAAAACGCATTCAACATATAAAAACGTAAGAAAATATCCAGCAATGAAACACATTCACGAATGTAAAAACATAGAGATTAGGCCTTCAACTCAGAGGTTATTAATCAAGGAAAAACAAGGATAATCCTTCAAGGAGACACAAGGGTTTTCAGAGTTTAGGCAATCAGACGCAGGGGTACTCAATCGCCATAAGGCGCAATGAACACTGATCAACCAAGAACAATCAACAGGGGCAGATGACTGGGCAACACATCCTTCGATCACCATCCACACATAGAAAAACAGGGCATTCATATCTATATGTCTATTAACACCGAAGTGACGACCGTAGATCTGGCTCTTGGCCAACTGCTCAGGCATGGACTGATGAGCTGGGGACGAAGGAGAAATATGAGGTGAAAACTCATCACAAATCAATAAAACCATAGTACTGTCACAACATGCGGGGAATCGAAAGCTAAGGGAATCAATCAACAATGAGCTTAAGGATACGAGAGAGATTCAGTTATCAATTAAAACGCTAAGTCGATGGTTTTCTTTACCCAATTAAAAATACAGAACTAAAAGCGTAAGTATACTAAAAATATACCATGCAAAAATAAAGGAAGCGTACCATAGCCCAAGTCGCCCACTCTGAGTTGTTGTCCCACGCGCTCTGTGCAACTCCTGCTTGCCAACCGATGAGATTTCACTGGTACCTCCGAGCCAACGCTAGGGGTACTCTTCTTCTCACTTAGCCCCTCGAGCCGCAAAGGGGCCATGCACACTAAACCAGAGAACAATTAGCTCCCAGCTCGCCTCGCAAGGCCGAGCTACCACTCCTCACCAAGCTGGGTATCTTAACTCCCACAAGCTAAGTCAATCAAGTCTAAAATTCTGCAGCGTAACGTTACACATCACAGAAGGTATCCATCATCCTCCTCCTCCCTCCTTTATATATATTTTCTAAGTCATTTACTTT
Source organism: Picea mariana (assembly GCA_032191745.1). Classification (NCBI taxonomy): domain Eukaryota; kingdom Viridiplantae; phylum Streptophyta; class Pinopsida; order Pinales; family Pinaceae; genus Picea; species Picea mariana. The sequence goes on along the minus strand of JASDQU011310574.1, from coordinate 9,697 downwards.
CCCAAAATCCCATTTAATTTATTGTTCAATAATTTAATTGATAAAAATCGTCCCCGTACATGTGTCACGCATCCCCTTCATTGCACCATAAATTAATTTCATTAATTAATTAATTACTCCTATTTCCCTCACCCACCTAAAAACATTCCTAGAATCGCTCCTAGGTGTCCCCAAATTCCCTTACACATATTAATGACTTACCCCCTTACTAATTTACTAGTTGAGTTTAATTTAGAAAGTTCTTAAATGCTAGATACCTTACTAAGTTAGTCTTTCTGCTTTTTCCTTGTGTTTCCCCTTTCTTTTTATGTTTCCTGCTTTTTCCTAGTTTTCTAATTCTTTTAGATTTCCCTCTTTCCCTTTTTATTTAAAACTCAAATTGGCAGGTGTAGAAAATTAACTTTTCCCCCTTTTTCTTTTTAATTAATAAATTTTTAATTAGCATATGTGATAAAACAATTATTTCCCCTTTTTCCCCCTTTTAAATTTTATCCCACAAAAGATTTTTATAAATTAATTGAATTACTTACCCCCTTCTCGTCACATGATTAATGATGATTATCATTATTATTTATTTATTTATAGTTTTATTTTTATGTATATATATATATATATATATATATTACAAGTCTCACTTAGACCTAGACTTTATTTTCCTGGGCTGGGCGACATTTTATTAGGGAAATTGTTTTAAATATTTCTTATCACGTTATTCATCCTAAGACCATCTAGGTTTATCCATTTATTAATTAACAACACAACGTGCCCTTCAGGACGCACTAGGTGTTCCAAGGGTGCCACTCGCGTATTTCTGTTTTTCATATGCGACGTGCCCTTCAGGACATACTCCGTGCTCTGAGGGTGCCACTCACTTCTTAACTAACTTGGTAGACATAAAAAACCCCTGGAGTCAATACTCCGCCAGGCGATCTTATGGGAGACTAAGGGCCTCTAAGGAATAAGGCCCCTGCCTTATTGCGCACCCATTAGAACCATCATGAGTGACTATTGTAGTCGGCCCTCATGACATCGTGGGTCTTCTCGAACTAGGTAGTCACTAACCTATAGTTCGAGCCACGACGAGAGTGCTAGTAGGTTGGGTAGGGTTGTTGTCCACACCTCTCCCTCAACGTCTTTGGCTATCATGAGTGACCCCTCTACTCCACATGTGAGTCTGGTTGGCAAGTTATCGTCAACCTGCATCATCAAAGAATCATGTCAGATATAGTATCCATAATCATATCACAAATTTCATATATACAACAAACAAACCCCCAATAGTCCACTCCCTGACTCGATCCGGAGTCCAAGGGGTTTCATCGATGCCTCTGCATCGTCGAGGTCCGAAATCCTACACACTTAGGAAAACTGAGTCAATAACACCTGTCTATGTCAATACTGTAAAATAAGAAGCCATCAATCCATAACGCCTCATAATCATAATCAATGCCCAATAGTATAATAATCCAAATCACTTGCAAGAAAGTGTCCTCAAAGAATAAGTTTGCTCAATGCGTGCAACAGCGGGACCCCCTCTTGGTCTAAAATTCATCCCGAAGGTTCACAGTATATAAGTGCCGAAATAATGTGTATCATAGTATCATAAGTCTATCTATCAAACAAAACTAGAAACTGCTGGCGCATATCATATGCATCCTCCTAGGTTGTCGAGTGCGGACTATAGTTGTCCCACTGGACCTTGACCTGATCTACTGTTCGACGTCATAGCTATCAAATGCAATGATCCAGGATGCGGATCGGCTCAGCCGTGAGCGCCCCCTCATCTGATACCTGCAAGGAACTCATGTCAATAACATGTGTAGGATCACTAATATAATGTCTCAAAATAGATACATGAAAAACATCATGCATACGCCTCAAA
>JASDQU011310573.1:9051-24959 GCA_032191745.1 Picea mariana | reverse complement strand
TCTAAATCTTTGATACCCAACTTTGTGCGTAGGGTATGAAACAGATTCGTCATCTCATGCACATCTTGGTCCCTTTGTTGCCGCAGCATAGTCCATTGTATGTATTTGTCCTCATAGCTCCCCACGGGATAATATTGTTCCTTGATGACATCTCGAAAATAATTCCAAGTGGGTGCAGCTGAGAATAGAGAGGGTTCCCCCTCGCCCTGTTTCTCCAAGTAGGTTTCCCACTAGTCCTTGACATGGGGGCGGCTTTGAGGAGTGCGAAAATAATCCTTTCTCGGTCGGAAAAGTCATGAACCGAGAAATATTCTTCTAATAGATTCAACCATATATCTATGGCATTTGCATCTATTTGGCCCTCAAATATGGGAATGTCAAATTTTACTTGTACCTTAAAAGGAGTGGCGCCTCCAGAGTGGGCGTTGTTGGATGTCGATGCACCGCCAGTGGGAATCCATTGAAGAATCTGGGAAAAGTTTCCCATCATCGCATTCCTTTGTTTCTCGAGGGCCTCCTTGAGCAAAATTTTGATAGGATCTCCTGCTCCCTCATCTTTCTTTTCTTTCCCCATGGGCGGTCATCGGGGTTTGCGAGGCTGATCTTGCAAAGGTTCAACCAGATTGAGCCCCAACTCCTTATACCCCGACCTCGTTGGGGACATGCAAAGAAGGATCAAGAATGAGTAGATGGTTGTGATACCACTGATCCAGATTTATGTAGGAACATAATCAAATACAGAAATACGCATAAACACAGAGATGCAGCGGAAATAAGACTTCATTTCATTAATAACAAATCACTGAAATATGCTTACAGATAGAATGGAAATAAACTAGCTAGGGTGCTGGTAGCTTATCTTTGAGAAGAGATGTGGCGGATACTAGCCTCTCAACTATGTTACAATGAGGCTCGAAGGCCTATTATTATTGAGAAACAATGGAAAACCCTAAACATCCAAAGACCTAACCCTAGGAGATGAAACGCCAAGACTATGGGCCTCGTTTGGGTAAGTTGGTACATCAACTTCCCGGGGACGTAACTTTGGCATATGATCTTCGTTTGATGCGTTCCATACCTCGTTAGAAAGATCGATCCGAGGACTACAACTTTTGGGTGAGAAACATTGATTTAGGATCCATGTTTCTCCCTGTTTTCCCAAAAAATGTCGTTTAAGGCCTCAAAATAGCTCTGAAAGTTCGGGACCCGAAAAAACTGCTAAAAATAGTAAACTATGCATAAACTGAAAAACTGAAAGAAGCAATGGTGGGGGTCCAAGTGGAATAGGTGGGTGGCCACCAATATCCACCTGGATCATAACTTTTGAATACAATCTTCGTTTTATGCGTATGATAGCCCGTTGGAAAGGTATCATCGAGGAGATTCATTTTGGGGGCTCAATCATGCCTTAAGATATCATTTAGAAGCTCTATCCTGAAAAAAACTTCATTTAGGCCCTCAAAATGGCCCCGAAAGTTAAAACTGCTAAAAATAGTAAATTGCCAAAATTGCCAGAAAATTGTTTTGAGCCAGTTGGAAAAGGTGGGTGGCCACCAATATCCACCTAGATCAATCATGAAACTTTATCGGTAGCCCCAAACATTGGCAGGTCATGTAAATTCATCAGAGTGGAGTCTCGTAGTGGTAGATATGAAGGCTTTAGCTACCATTGTAATTTTCTAGACGACAACGTCATGCAATCCACATATGTATGAATGACCATCTTGGGATATAGTGTCACATTTGTGAAGTTAAGGTCAATTAGTTGAGTTTGCTCGACTTTTACTTGTAAATATCTGAGAACCTCAACTTGTAGATCAATGAATTCCGCCAAAACAACAACCTTTAGAATGGCCCCCCAAGTAGTTGTAGTTTGAACCATGGTGGGAAACCTATGCAAATAAAAAATCACAACATGAGGACAAGGATGTGAGCGAGGGTGCAAAGAATACTCGGTAGGCTCCAGGAATGGGTATGCAAATGACTTGGATAAAATATGATAACTCAAAAAATCGGATCACTACAGGTTTATAGGAAACAACAGGGAGATGACAAGAGTGCAACATTAAACATTCATTAAGGGAGATTGCATTAAAGGAATTCAACATTAACAACGAACATGACCAATGAACGCGGCAAGATATAAGAAGTGATTTGGGAAATAATGAGAACAAGTACCAATGTGACTTTGATAGGACACAAGATCATGAAAATTTAACGTACACACCATAAATTAACAGAAAAGGTATTGACATCCTTTTGGACTTAAATGGATTTGATAGGTGTGGGAAAAACTGGAATGGAAAGGTATGAATTGTATTTAATGAATAAAATGATAGCAACGTGACAATGAATTATACCTCGGAAAATACTAAATGCATAAAAGAGTTGACACAGACTCCTCCCCGACCACAAAGGTGTGATTAGATTTGGACAGACTAATAGCGACAGCTAGACTCTAGGACAAGTGACAGTTGAACACATCATCATTTATTGGACGAACAATGAAAACGACAAAACAAAATAGAAACCTACCTACTTTATTCACTCCCTTTGATACAAGAGTTGTGGAACCTTGTTCAATGATCAAGGATGTAGGGCTTCAAGCATGCACCATTCACCCATATCAGACGAAGAATTACATTTAGTTGCGCCAGTCTGACAGCTCTAAATTCCTAAATTTCCGCAACGATGATTTACAATTTCCCTAGATGATTTTGATACTTACTATTTTACAACAAAACTTGATCACCTTGTGTAAAAATCTCGATTTTAATGTGCATATCATGCCAATCCTTTTGTATATCCCTCTCCACGGTTTGATGAAAATCTTTCAGAAATCTAGCTCCATCCAATTCCAACAGCTCTGCAACCCATTCCACACTTGATTCATCATCCATCATATGAGTCACATGTGCAATATATAAACTTGGGGTGATAAAATCGGTTGGGATGACTGCTTCTCTGCCATATACCAATTGGAAGGGAGTATGATTATGTATTTTCTTTGTAGTAGTCCATTAGGCTCATAACACCATTGGAACTCTTTCATCCCAGTCGTCCCTATTTTCGCAACATACTTTTGTCAATCCTTTCTCCATAACCTTGTTAAATGCCTCTACTATACCATTTTCTTATGGATGATACAGACTACTTTTGTGATGTTGAATCAGGAACTTGTGAGTGAGAGTGGATATGGTTTCACTGATAAAATTTGCACCCTGGTCACTGGTCAAGCTCTAGGGACACCCAAACCGAGTAATGATGTTCTCAAATATAAATTCATTTGGTGTATATGTAGATCAATCCCTGACTAGTTCTAGTTCAGCACAATGGGTAAGATAGTCGGTAGAAGTGATGATATACATTTCCTTTGATTGATTTGTTGGTGAATTGATCAGTTTGATGAAGTCAAATGCCCATTTCTCAAAATCTTGAAGAGCCCGAATAGGATGTAAGGAAAACTCATATATGCATGATGGCTTACCAACCCTCTGACAGACATCACATGCCTTGGCATAATCCTTAGCATCTTTGAAGACAGTTGGCCACCATAGTCTTGCTTGAAGTATTTTATGGGTAGTCGTGTTTTTTTAAACATGTCCTCCTGCAACTCCATTATGACATCCCTACAAGATCTTGGGCCACTCATGGTCAAGTAAGCACCTTCTAGGGACATTTTCCAAACCCAACTTATATAATTTTCCTACGATCAACTGATAAGCGGCAGAACGGACTACTAGATGCCTCTTTTGAGTTGTAGAATATTCTTCATGCACCTTACCAATAGTTAGAAACAATGCAATATCATAAAGGTAATTGTAATACCCCTAGGCCGAACCCCAACTGTAAATGTAAATGCAAATGTACTTAAGCTGGTGAGCTGGTTGATATCATTTTGCATGCACCTTTCATGGTATAGTGCGCACATGTACTCCACACTAAAATGATGAAGTACGCACATTCCAGGATATCGCGTGCAACAAACTTAAGTGTGCGCAGTTTTGAGGCCAGGGATCCTTTGTGTATATGTTGTGTTTTATAAGCTAGTGAGCTAGTTATTATAATCTAGGAGGCTTAAGTGTGGAATTAATCCAGAGAGACTAGATGCTAAAGGCCAGTGAGCCTATTTTTGTATATGTATTATCATTAATATAATACATCATTTCATGTAGACCGACCACGATAAAAGAGTATGGGGGATTAAACTCCACTAGTTAGGGAAAGGGGGGGATAAAAGTTAAGGATAAAGGGCTAAGCTAGGGAGTGTAAGCCAAAAAGGAATATTATATTAATATTCCTTAAAGTTTGGATAATTATTTTATCTTAAGTTCTAAGGATGGGGACAAGTGGACCAAAGTAGCTCTCAACATGACAAGTGTCAAGTTGGGACTTAGTTCATTTTTCCATTCATTCCATGATCATTCACTCACTCATTCATTTTTCCTATGTACCTTCATGTCACTGTACCGGTACCTGTATCCATACCCATACCTATATTTGTACCTGGTTAGCTTGGGAGMTGGACTGAGGAAGCGGGTTGTCAGGCCCGTGGGATACTGAAGAGGTGGGTTGTCAGGCATGTGAGAAATTTCTCTCTAGGTGAGAAAATTGTTGGGAATTGATTTCTAAGAGGTGCCAAACTRCAGCTACAGGGCTCTGAGACTTCCTATCTRGCCTATTGTTGAAGCCCAGAAAGGAGGTGGGGCAATTGAAGGACTCTTGAGAAGATAAGGGGCACACTTCCTGGGGTGGGACAGGAATCTGGGGAATGAGGGATTGTAGGATGTTAGTTTGATTAGGCACCTATTACAAAGTCTTTCTTGTTTTCTGAGATACATCAGTCTGGTTAGGAACCCCTTTCCCTGGGTGGTGTTTAGTCCCAACTCGGGGGTGACCCACTGTTGAGAGTGATGAGCAGCATGGTCTAAGGCTGGGAGGTTCGTGGAAGGTTTGCATGAATTTGGTGATATTTTTACCAATATAAGTGTCCATTTTGTGTTAAATTACATGTTGCATTATTATGCATGTGTTTATTTTTATGGGTTTTTCCTATGTGTGGTTTATACCTGTTTTTATATTTAAGAGTAATGCATGTCTATGTTGCATGTATATATTTACTGATATTTCCATATGAATCTGTGCATTTACAAAATGTATTTGTCTGTTTTAAGTTTTATATATAAAGTTTTGCAAGATTTTCTTTGTGTATATGTTTAATTTGCATACAGTTTGAAAATTTTATGTGGCATGGCCCAGTTGGATGTTGGGGATGTTACAGTAATAATGGATAGCCTCGACTTTAAATAGATCTGTGTCTAATATCTAGTAATCTAAATCTCTACCACTCTCCCTTGACGCCAACCAAGATAAATTATCAGGACCCACATTTAATTTTCCTGGCTTGACTATGACCTCAAAGGAAAATTCTTGAAAAAGCAACAACCACCTACAAATCCTCCCTTCCAACATAGGCTTATTGACCAAATATTTCAGAGCTAAATGGTCAGTGAAGAATTTAAAATGAACTCCTAACATATATTTTCTAAACTTTTGCAAAGTATAAACCATTTCCAAACCTTCTCTTCCAGTGGTAGTGTAGTTTCGCTTAGCCTGAGAGAGATTTCGACTAGCAAAATATATGGGGTGATCCAGATTTCCTTCAATAGGTTGCGCAAGGATTTCACCCAAAGAAATGCCAGAAGCATCGATATGTACGTGTAATTAAACCTTCTAATCAGATTATATCAGAATAGGGGAGGTACTCAACTTTGTTTTGAGAATGTTGAAAGCTTGATCACACTCGGGTTTCTAGCTGAAGGCTTCATATTTCTTCAGTAACTTCTCTAGTGGGGCAGTTATGCTTGTGTAACTTCTGATAAACCTGCTATAATACTTAGTGTGACCCAAATTTGACCGCAAATTCTTAGCAGTCGTAGGAGGAGGCATATTAAGAATCATAACAACCTTGGCAAGATCGACCAAAACCCCTTCCCTGCATACTATATGTCCCAGCAGATTTTTGAAAGGCACACAAAAGATACACTTATTCAAGTTCAGAGAGATCTATAGCTTCCTACAATGGTTGAACGTCAATCGTAATAAACCTATGTGCTCCTTCAGAAGAATATATACCTTCCATTCATCCATATACACCTCGAGGAACTTGTGAATAAAATCTTGAAAGGAAGCAATTACAATTCAGGAGAAAACAACAAGAACATTCTTCAGCCTAAATGGCATGACATAATAAGAAAAAAAAACCCACTCTGTAGTGAAATTAGTCTTTTTATTTTCCTCTTCCACAATTCTAACCTGATAATAACCTGAGAATCCATCTATAAAATAAACAACTTGATTTCCCACCACTCAATCAAGGACTTCATCACTAAAGGGAGTAGGAAAAAGGTCATGTACACAAGTTGAGTTCAAAATCCTATAATACACATAGTCGCTTATATCATTAGTACCCTTCTTACTCTGTATTATAATAGGACTAGTCCACTCAGCCTCATCCATAGGGAAAATTAACCTAGCTGCTAACATTTTTTCGATCTCTTTCTTAACCTTTTACTTGACTCTCGGATTCAGGAAGTACGGTATGTGTTTTACTAGCTTAGCATCTGGCTTCAATTCTATATTCATCTCTCCTAAGTCTCCCTTAACCCATTTTATTTATGAAAAACTTTTAGAAAATAGATCTGTATACTCCCGTCATAAATCTTGTATCTTTGTCATAGTTTGTTCATCCCAATAGTCTATAATAGATGCCATCTTAGGATGTTCCTCACTTTTGATATTCACTTTCTGCATCTTCAGAGGATGAGTATATGAGCTATTGGTATCACTTGATAGGGTATCCTTAACTTCTCTTGTTCCTATGGATTCCTAAAAGGTTAAATTTCTGAGCTCCTCCAACTCCTCAGGATCTCCAGAGTCCTTGTCAACTTTGCTACAAGCCACATGTATTCTTACAGGAGATGGGTAAAAACTATACTCAAGAAAATTCCATTCCTAGAACATACTGTAAGTGGATGGTTAGGATTAAATTCATTACTAAACAACATTTTCCATGATTTTCTGCAGCATAGATATGATTTCAAAATTCTTACCAGAAAACAAGAAGTCATGTCAAAATTGAATCCCTTTAACTCAACAAATAGGAGGGAAGGAAATAGTTGCACGAAATACACATAAATCCATGCACATCATAACAGATCATTCAAAAAATAATTTTAGGGCCCAACTCATTCCATTATATTATCAGCGTCCACATCAAACTATCATACACTACATATATTTCTTATGCATCAATTTGCGCAATGAGACTTAACCCTGCATATTAATTATATACTTAAAACCCTATTGCGCAAGCACAGTATCCCCAACAAGGATCATTACAATACGATATTATGATTGTGATAAATCGATCCCAACTCTAACAATGGTAATGATAGTATATCTCTTCTATGTGCTCATCCATTAACCTCTTCTTCGACAAATTGTCGTCTTATTTATATTTTTCTTTTTGTCGCTTCTTGGAGTCTTTCTTCCACTATCTTTTTTTGTTTTCCACTGGCATTTGATTCTCTTGCTACTTTTCCAACTATTGAATGATAATTTTCCAAGTACTTCTTATTCTTTTACTCTTTCAGTTAGCTCGAAGTCCGTTTTCGCTATTTGTAATTCCCCCACTGACATGCGACTCTTTTGACTCCTCTCGTTGCTCATCATCTTTTAGTTAGGCCGCACTTTGTCGCTATCCCAAAATCAAATGTTCCCAAAAATGAAGGGTCCAACAATAATTTCTTGCTAAAGGAGGTTCATGTTCTTATGACGATGAGAGAATAGGTGACATTGAGGTTCCTTTGAGGTACAAACATATAGTGCGACAATGGGTAACCAATGAAAATCCTCAGTTGGACACTGACTTCTATGTCAATGAGAGGATGTATCACATTGTGCCATCATCCATACATGGTCTGGGTCTATTCTCCATGGATGGAATAAAGGTGAAATATGGAGGACTTGTTTAGTTGATGGAGTATGTTGGACCATGCTACAACTATGGATATTGGTTGTGGTTACTCAATATATTCCAAGTAGGTAGAGATATGCAGTCACTACAAATTATATATATCTAAAAGACATCAATCACAATAATGGAGTGACTATGTATATTGATGGAAGGCCAAAGACGTCGGGGAATATTTTAGGGCTTATTAATAGTACAAGACCTAGGAAAAAAAGAAAGCAACCCAATTGTATATTTGAGGGACGTGAAGGAAATTGGATATTCATATGTGAAGTGAAAACAATAGCTGCAGGGGAAGATTTATTGGTTGATTACGATTTTATTTGAATCGATGGAGGCACTATTATTATGGTTAGGGTAAATATGTTCTACTAGTATACCAAACCTATAATTAATGTTTTCCTTTTTATATATTAACATACATTTTAGTATCTCACGCTTCTTAGATTATTTTTTAACATTCTAAAATGTCATGCATCTTATAATGTGGCAGGGTGATCTTGGGAAGGCACCTGCTAGATCACAACAGGTATAACCGTGATTTTCATATCGATTCTTGCTAACAGTAATTGAATTAACATGTTTATTTGTTTATGTAGATGAGCACATCATTGGAGCATGATGATGTGTGGGATGAAATATATGATTCCATCAACCCAATAGAAACAATTTGAAAGGCCTTGAGAAAGGAAAATAGGGAACTAATTGAATTGGCTAGGTGTAAGCTAGCTACAAAGGAGACCAGAGAAAGGATGAAAATTTTAATGTAGGATATAGAAAAATTGAGGTAAGCGAAATTTTTAAAAAAATTGCTTATGACATATATTGATTTATGAAATGTTTTCTGATACCTATGAGAAATACTAAAACATTTTATTTCTATAGACATTTTTAGATTCGACAAGACAACCTAGTCATGGGGACGTTGATGGTAGCAATGATGCACAAACCCCACATCATCCTAGCATGAGACACATGCACACAAGGCTATTTTCCTCTCCGTCTATGGCTCAGAGGATTGAAACTCCTTGGGACCATGAGACGCCCCCACCACACAAGATAGAATATGCATGTGATGGTCCACAGGGAGAATCTCATGAGGATATTGGTTCTGCATCAGGGAAATGTTATCCTAGAGCATCACATGCTCAAATCTTGAGAACAATATCCATCATTTTTTTGGTGGAATATAACTTGGTTCCCTTGAAGATACAATGAATCCTAGGTATTTTTGAATATATTAAATAGTTCCTACCATTTGATTGAAACCTACATCTTTCATATTATTTTAATCTAATTATCATATCATTTTGCAAGAAACAATGTTTTTTATAGGACCTTGCGTGACAAGGCATTAGAGTTATTTGGTCCCACCATTTGCACATGGTGGAATGCCCAAAATAAATATTTGAAAAAAAATAGTATAAACCATATGGTCGGGCTATTTGGTGATATGTTCAACAATCCTGAAATCACCTCGAGGGGCGGTACATATTTGAAATATGTCAGATATCAATATAGGGTTAAATTAAAAAACAACCCTAATTATGATCATCCTCTGGAGGATGACGCAAAGGAGAGTGCATTGAGACATGAAGGGAAGACACTACCTGGCCCTAGAAAGTGAAATATGATATTTTGAATTGAATATGTTGAATTTTCTTTAATTCTACAGAACAAATTGTGATATCTTATAACGTACTTGAAATTTTTTGTATTCTCCCAAACACATCAAAAGAAACCAAGGCAAGACTAGAAAAACATGGGAAACGCAAACTTGGCCAAGGTGGTTACTTAAGATTAAAAGCATGAATTGTAAGTACCAAATACTTTATCTATATTATACATATCATCATGCAAATTTTATTTAATTGCAGCCAATACGAAAAAATCATGATCTTATGTTGTGTGATGTAGGGGGATACATTCAAAACTACTACCATCAAAGAAGACTCGAGGCTCAACTTCAAGTTCGGGTTTCAAGCAGTGGTGGAAAATTGAAAAAGGATGGGGCAGACATAATCTGATCCTTCGAATGAGATGGTAAATAAAATGACAAGATTATATTTATTGATTACTTTTCAAATATATTGATGGTTTCCCATCAATTAATGTGTCTATTTGTTTTAGCAGGTGAGCAATGTTGGTTCATTCGATGGTGGTGGACAACAACCCATGATTCTATTGGTGTGAAAACCCATCAAAGTATGTTTGTCTTTAAAATAAAATGTATATTATGATGATTATAAATATTTACTTGCAAATGGTTTACTTATATTTTTCCTTGTTTCAATGGAAGAGAATGTAGATGAGGGTGCTCAAAGAGGAGAGGAATCGACAACAATCCAACCAATGGTTTCGAATACTCCTCTAGGTAAAAAACATAGTAATGATATTTGTACTAATGAAACACTTCTATGAATAATAACTAACCATGTCCTTTTAATTTTTTTGTTATTGTAGTGGATGCGCCTGTAATGCATCAGTGTCCACGTCCTGCTACTAGAAGTAGTACAATACTTGAGATGACCCATCACCTTCCAGCACCAGAAGAGGTACCAATATCTAAAGGTTGGGATCAAGACGAATGTGATGATGATTTATTCATGAATTTTATCAAAAAGAAGTGATTGTACATATTTTTAGGACAAAATTTTTTAATACAAATTATTGATTGTACATTTTTTTGTTTTGATAGTTGTGTGTGAACCTTATATGTTATGTATGCATGTACCTTCTTTCTTTCATTTACCTTTAATTCTTGTTTTTCTACCTATTATGCATGATTGGGTATGGASAATTGAGAGTGATGCAAGGAGGGGAGGGGCCAAACGAGCTTCCACCTTCACGTTGTTGGCCCTATTTAGTAGAGAATAAATTATTCTCGAAACCAAGAGGATCTCATTCATGAGGTATTCCCATTTAGTATTTCTAGAGCATCATACATGTTTAATTATTATTCATCCATATAACATTTTATTCTCTTTGAAAAATGCAAACGCATAGATGTTTAGTTATTATTCAGTCATTTAACCTTTTATTGTCTTTGAAAAATGCAATTTTGAAGGGGAGTCACCTCTACAATCCACAATGCATTTCCAAAAAGGTATAAATCATTTGCTTCTCTTGTGTTATGAAATTTTCCTTCATTTCCTTGTATACTTAAATTCAAAATCCAAGGACAAGTAATGGTGGAAACTATTATTATTCATTTAATAATATTGTTTTTAGAGATTATTGATTGTAAGTTGATGTGGCATATTATGTTCTCCCTTAAAAATTTTGTTGTCCAATGTTCAATGTTTAGAAACACCTATTCAAACCACTTGGCGATGTAGAATGTTAGCTAGAGTTAGTGATTGATTCAATGAACATTGACAGCAATATTGATAAATCAGATGGTGTGAAAAAGGTAAGTTCCACCTACATACTTACCCTTAAAAATTCCAAGTGAATACTTATCATTCATAGAAACATTATTAGAATGAGATACTCAACAAATGTTTGGAGGGACATTTGAAAATTTATGTGGAATATTGTATTAGTTTCTTTTTCCAAATAAAAAACTCATGTTTTTTCAAATTTCACTAAAAGTGATACATCGAATAATCGGAGCTTCAACACTACATATTACTTCAATGGGCCTATTTCAATATTTTGTGAGAATTAATGCATAACCATAAAAAAATAAAAATATGCCAACAAATCAAATACTGGCCCACAAAGGTATGTGAACATTCATAAAGGTCCAAAATTTTTCCAAAAACTAAACCGCCTGCAGCCCACCTAATAGTAAAATATGAAAACAAAAGATAAATAAGCTAGAGGGTCTACCTTGAAAACTCTAAAGGAGACAAGATAGGAAAATCATTGCTTAGTGAACCACATTTTTTCCTCCTAACCCAAGATCTAGGAGGGAAAATATCTAATGGAATGAATTACTATTGCTTATTTTTTTAAGAGATGTTGCCACTAGCCTTGAAGTGGCTTATTGAATCACCCAAAATGAAATGTGTGGCACATAGAAGGGAGAGACTGATATCCAAAGAAGTGAAATAAGATTAATATTGATCCATCCCATCTGATCTACCATAAGGTAACCCATTTATCACACTCATCTACCCCTCCAATTGACCACTCAAAGAATCCCTAATTGGATGTGATAATAAAAATTACTTAGAAGAGGTGTTGAAATGCTCATTATTTCCATGTTTAGGTTGTTAGGGAAAGAAAAATGTTTCCTAATATTCTACAAGTGAAGTGTTTCCTTCCTCATCACATTGATGGGTGTATACTAGCTACACACTTGGAAGGAAAATGGTCCCACTTGTCCTTTCTCTTGTTTGTATCTAGCACATGTGTCAAAGGTGGAACTAATGTTGATCAAAACAAACAAAATAATATTTTCCACAAACATAATGGTTAAATATATGAAAATAAAATCATCAACAAACACATCATACTCATCCACAATAGGAAAACTCAAGCTTTCTCACATAAAAATCTCATAAAATGCAATAAAAATAAACCATTGCAAGATATTAATTAGCACATTAGCATTAGCTACAAAATTGGTCAGTTTAGTAGATATTAAGATAAATACTGAATAAACTACAAGGTTCTAGGGCTGTAATTATTTATACACAAATGAATATAATGGACTAATTAGATCCCATCACTCACCACATGAATTCAATGTATGACTCATAGGAGATGAATAAAATCACTCTTCAACCATCAACTCGGATTTTAAAACACGTGACACCTCAGAACACATCCTATGATGTAAGGAAAGGTGATCTTAATTTTTTCCACCCAATTTTAGTTGAAAAATGAAACCCATCCACTTAAAACAATAAAATAACAACGTCATATTTTTTGTTAGGTCCCCAAGCTATAGAATTATTTATGACCTCCATTTTCTTTGATGAAACGCCCTCATCTAAATGGACCTTGCAATACATTACAAGAAAATCAAAAACATGATACAAACAAAGACATGATGGAGGCAACTCATTGGGATAGATCACCCAAGGGGTCCATTATAGAAAGCATCCCTAGAATTAGAAAGGAAAAATTACAAGCACACTAGATCAATTCAATCCCTCTACCATTAATAAACAAAGTTGTAACTCACCCATGAGAAACCATAAGAATAGTGTTGGAAGGAAGTTACCCTCTAGGCCTAGACACGGATTTAGATGCACATTACACCCACCAAACTCCATCCTCAAATATAATGGAACCAATTGAGCTCCAGACAAACCACCTCTTCTTATATGTGATGGCCATTCTAGGGAACTCACATAAAGCATGATGAACAACATGACAATAGTGACACTGAAAGGGTATTTTTTCATAATATAGCTCATGAGACCACCTCTTCTCTTGACATCCTATAACTCATGGTAGGATTATTAGATCATACCACATAGTATAATGCCATCAACATTGTATAAATTATCTAGAAACATGCAATTATTAGAGAGTGATGCACAACAGGTTCATAGATATCCATGTCAACATGGTGATGTTATCAATTGATCTTGTTGAGGCATGGACCAATCATAGGTTGCCACATAGAATTGATGATGTCATCAATTTAGGGTTAAGGAGACAAGTGACACCTTCAAGAGATGACACATGCCATTCTTGCACATATGGATTAAAAATGTATCATTCTCTTTTTCATCAAAATCTATTTAAGTATTGACTTCTAGATTTGAAGTGCAATGTAAATGGATTTTCATATAAATTTTGTGCCAATTGAGATAATCATCATTCACATATCATGTTTTTTGATTTGGCATGGTTTTCTCCATGGGATTTACATGTCTCTTAATTGAATTTAATAAAATTTTAAGTTTCAAAATATAGATGAATTCAATACTTTATGTTTTGTAGATTGCATGACCTCTGGAATAGACCCACATTTATTTATGGAGGATTTTATAACATTTTAGGTATATAAATAACCATGTGAATTTCAAATATTGAAACAAATAAAACATAACTTGTATATTTCATTGTTAACAAACCACCTTGCAAACTGGTCTCATTCACTTTGTTTCCTTCCATAAACAGATATCATATACTCTATCATCTAGTATTTTCTTTCCTCCATACCAAATAATACTTGTTTAGTCATCTCAACAAGAAAACAACCTTGAATTTGAATGAGACTATTTTTAGCGCACAATGAAGACCATATGGTGATGATTGTCTTTGAGTCTCTCACTACAACCAACAATTAAGCACAAGAACCTTTAGAAATTTTCAATACTTGCCATAGCACATAAGCTTTTGATTAGTTGTTGAACAAAACACCAATTCCCCATGAAAAATAAGTTTTAATTGTTCCTCTGGGATCCATGATGACGCCCCCTCCCGCACCCCACCCTACCTCCATAGATTTGTTGCCAAGTTACTCACATGCCAATGGCAGGCCTTTTTTCCCTCATTACATTTCCCCATGATGATATTTGGATTCTAAAGAAGAAATTCCAAATTTTTGTGGGGTTTCTTTTGACAAAAAAATAATGGAAGAGTTGAAGGTGAGAAAACATTCTCCTAGAACCCTAGAGAGAGGGAAAGGACTAGTGATTCCATATGGAATATACTAATTTGAGAGATACAATTKCATTGCCTTTTGGGGATCTAGTTGAGTTGAATATAGAAAAAATATAATATAATCATTTCTTCCTTACTCACATACCAATCGAAGGCCCTTCTTCCCTCGATTTCCCCCATAAATATGTCTGAAGAATTGATTCTAATTTTTTGTGGGTTGCTATTGAATGTAAAAAATGGAAGAGTAGAAGACATGCTTGGCTACTAGAATTATCCAGGAGATTTCAAGAGCTAAGGCCAAATATTTGTGTATCCATTTTTGCAATTTACTTTTAGATCTATTTATAACTTATCTCCACTTCTCAACCAGGGAGAGATCGATGTCAAAGGGAATTCCTGAGCATTTGATGTTCTGTCCTGTTTGGAAAAATTTTCATTTTCTTGTTGGCCAATATGGATAGTCCATTTCATGCAGGATATCCTTGCCACAGGGCAGGAAGGGCCTTAATGGAGTGTCGTGAATGCTGACACGGTTGGCCTTGCATCCCTCCTCCAAGTTTACCAAATTACAAGTTTTCCCACAATGAATATTGCACTTTTGGAATTTAGGAAGCCTCCTGAGAAGAAAAAGACGGTTGGTATGTTAATGCACCTAAGCCCAAGCTATTGATGCAGGATTGGGAATGGATGTCAAACATTAAAAAGGATGATCCCCCTTCCAGTGGAATAATTCCTACATGTGGGTGATCTTCATTTTTACTAATTATGGTGATTACAATATTGTTTGGTGTATTTTCCATAATGGAAATATTAATTTTGGACATATGGTATATGTTTTTTCATGTCATGTGGATTTTATTTTTATTTTTTGACCCTAATTCTAGTAGGTAGATAGTTAATGTATTTTATCCTTGCAAGCTAGTGCTAGTGGCGGCCTGCTTTTTTGTATTAAATAATTTGTACATGTTGTGTCATATTAATATTAAATACTGAAAGCACTTAGCACAAAATAGTTATGGATAATCCTATTGGGCGATGATGATTGCTTTTATTTTTCCTTCACCCACTACAGTCCCAACAGTTTCAACAGAAATGTTAAAAGTATTACAAAGTGATGCAGGAGAATACGCTCAGGGAAAACGAGTTCATTCATGACTTGACCAAGGTCAAGAAAATCAGAGAAGACCTAGAGTCTCACATAAATGTAATTTCTTTATTTTCATTTAAGAGTTGGAAAATGGATAAGGATTCTAGATCCTTTCCACTTGTAAAAGAAAAGATAGGGTTTGTTAATGAATAGTGA
>JASDQU011310571.1:0-19400 GCA_032191745.1 Picea mariana | reverse complement strand
ACCAATCAATCCTTGACTGAGTTGCAAGAGAGATCCCTCTCGGGTTTGGAAGGGATAGCTTCCAGTCCTAAATATTGGTTTTTGGTTACCTCTGAGTTTTCATGCTTCAGCCAAGGGAAAGTACATAGTGATAACATTTTGGCGCCATTGCTGGGGAACAAAAGTTTCATTTTCCCTGGGAGAATGACAAAGGTTTAGATCTGATTCCTGAGGGTAACATAGGATAAGACACAACACTGATTGAAAGTTTACCCTGATGACTTCATAAATAAGATAAATTGTAGAAAGTGATACCATTGAAGAATCCTCCAAGGAAGATTCATACAAGAAGAAATCCTAATCCAAATCCTGCACAAGAGGTTATTGATCTAGAAAAAATCCTGCGTAAAAGTGAGAGAAAATCATTAGAAACCAGTACATGTAAATTAGATAGATCTTATTCTTTACCTAAATATGGAGTGAAAAGTATTCAATATCTTTCATTTGATATAATATTTGAACAATCACTTTTCATAACTAAATCAGAGTTAGATTTGGCCCACATAGTTTTTGATAGAAGCAAAATTAAGCCTTTAATATCTTCATCTATTCCTTTTGTTGTTATTATCCCCAATTCTTCCCCAAAATATTCTGTCAGCTCTCCAAAGGCATCAATACTAGGTTAGGCTTCAGTCCCAAATCAAAATGAGGTTGTTTGCACAAAGTTTCTCAAGTGAAGTCAGAAAATGGTTCAAAGCCCTGCCAGCATCTAGTATCCCTAATTTTGGAGAGTTTGAAACAATTTTTCTTAGGATATGGGGAGATAAGAAGATTTATATACAATTGTTGACACAATATAATAATTTTAAAATACTTCCCACTGAGACAGTTCATGAGTTTTCTACCAGATTCTTGAAAGTTTATTATTCAATTCATGCTCAAGTAAAACCTCCTCCGGGTGTTGCTCAATTGCATTATGCATATGCATTTGAAAGTGACTTTGCACTTCTATTGAGAGAAAGAATATCTGCTACCTTGACATACATGATGAATGATGAGATAGAAGTGGAGGTAAACTTGGATGCATCAAGAAAGGTTAAACATCAAGTAGAAGCTGAAAAGAAGAAGATCAAAGATGAAGCACAACCTTCAACTTCTCAGTCATTAGATGAAAAATTTGATCTAATGGTAAATGCTATGGAGAAATTGGTGGAAAATCTTTCTTTAGATAACAAACCTACTATCAAAGAACAACAGAGCCCCAAATCAGAAATCTAAATTTCAGGAGGCCTCCAACTCCTCAAATAAGATAGAGAGATCAAAGGAATCAAGGTGATCAACAAGTTAGACCTCATTTCCAAAATAACTATGCTACAGAAGATTTTGAAGAATCAACTGAAGATCACATTCATTGTTTCTATCTGGATGAGCCAAAAGTTTATCTAACTAAAGAAGAGCATGGTGTGTTTATGAAAGAGTAGGATGATATGTTGTTAATGGAAAAAGAAGATTACAGAAAAGGGTATCAAAATTCCATCATGCAGTTTCAGAAGCAATATAACCTTAGAAACAAGAAGGTGGCAACAAATCCTTCTTCAAGTAAGCAGAATAAATATCTTCCCAAAAAATATGTACCAGAGAAGGACGAGCAAAAACAAGATTCCCCAAGGAAGGTTCCAAAAATAAATAAGGATTCAATCATTAAAGAGATAGAAAAAACTCAACCCTCTTTCAGTTTTGAAAGTGAGATAACAAAGATACAAATTTCTATACCTTTTAATGAGTTGATCAGAAATGTTGAGTATATAAGTCAAATTATCAAAATGTTAAAAATGGAACAAGCATCTGATACTCCATTTTATATTAGTCTTAATATTCATGATGTGACTTTACACAATGAAATATTGGATTCAAGGGCATCCCATAATCTGATTCCAAAAGTGATCATGGAGGAAGTAGGCTTGGATATCACAAGACCTTATAAATATCTATTTTCTTTTTATTCAAGAAAGGTGAAGTGTTTGGGCTTAATTAAAGACCTTGTTGTTTCTCTATCTCAAATACCATCAAAGAACATGTTCATGGACGTAGTAGTTACTGATATCCCTCCAAAGTTTGGGATGTTGTTGTCAAGGTCATGGGAAGACAAATTAAAGGGCACTTTACAAATGGATATGTCTTATGCAACTATTCTAGTCTTTGGACATGAAAGAAGGATATACATAGGAGTTTTTATGAAATACATGGTGAGTAGAAAAGACTAGCCTAACAATCATCCCATTTACTCTGTTGATATGGATATTGGCTCTACAATTTTTTATAATGATTTATGTTTTCAGGAAGATGATCAAAGTGATCCCAAACATCAACAAGAATAACATATTTCATATCAGAAGAATAATGAAGATGATGGGTTTTTGAACATGGACTTTGCTGGAGATGTCAACAAAGAGGGAGTAGGAGAAGGTGTTTGGATTATTCCTCCAAAGGGTGCTTCAAAACTTTGTTCCTTTAAGTTGGTATTTGATTGTACAAATAATGTGGCTAAGTATGAGGCATTGATCTCGGGCCTAAACACTTTGAAATATTTTGAGAAAAAATGAATAGTTGTACATGGATATTCTTAGGTAGTAATAAATAAAATTAAAGGTGTTTATCAAACCAATCACCCCAGGATGAGGGAATACATAAATGCAATCTTGGATATGCTGGAATATTTCATAGAATATGATGTTTCACTGACACCAAGAGGACATAATATGATTGCAGATGCTTTAGCTACTTCAACCAATGTTTTCAAAATTCCCATACATTAAAACAAAAAGTATGAGATTGAAGTAAAACATAGGCCAACAATACCTGATAATGTCAAGTACTAGCATGTGTTTGAGGATGATCAACAGGTCATCAGGTTTCTCCAACTATCAGAAGAATTTGCAATACCCATATTGATGAGGAAAATATTTTTGATCAGGATACAAAAGAAGGTATGTTTTCAAATTCATATGATTATCTATATCAAATTGTTGGTAAGGATATTGTTCAGCTAAAAAATAATGTCATTCCTCAAGGTTTAGTTCCACTAGAAAAATGGTTTGACCATAATGATGTGGCAAAGAATCCTAAAGTTACTCCAAATGAAAGCGAGGTGGAAGAATGAAATATTGGGACATAAAATGAGCCAAAGTTCATAAAAATTTCCAAATATTTAACTCTTGGAAATAAGGAGAGGTATGTTTACTTAATGAAGGAGTTTTCAGATGTATTTTCTTGGAGCTATGAATACTTGAAGGTATATGACACAAACATAATCCAACATATCATTCCACTGAAAGAAGGTCAGAAACCTTTCAAACATAAACTAAGGAGGATTAATTAATTGTTACTGCCATTGATTGAAAAGGATGTAAGAAAATTGTTTGAAACTAAGATCATTGTTTCCTTGAGGTTTTCTAAGTGGTTGGATAACCTTGTTCCTGTCAGAAAGAAAAATGGTGAAATCAAACTGTGTGTGGACTTTAAGAATTTGAACAGAGTCTCCCTCAAAGACAATTATCCCCTTCCAAAAATGGATTATATTTTGTAGATATTTGTTGGATCATAGAGAATGTCAATGTTGGATGGTTTTTTAGGCTACAATCAGATTATGGTGCATCCATATGATTAGGAAAAGACAACTTTCACCACACCATGCGGTACATTTATGTACACAAAGATTCCCTTTGGGTTGATGAACGCATGGGCAATGTTTCAGAGGGCTATGGATATAGGTTTTGCAGAGGAAACAAATAGGTTTGTTTTTATATACTTGGATGACATTACAGTTTTTTTGGATCTTATGATGATCATTTGAAGCAGGTTTTCCAAAAATGTAGAAAATTTGGTATTTCTCTAAATCCTAAAAAGTCAAATTTTGGGATGCAAGAGGGAAAGATGCTGGGACATGTCATCTAAAAGGAGGCAATCAATATATATCATGGTAGGGTGGCTGAAATCCAAAAAATTAATATCCCTAAAAAAGAGGTACAATCTTTTCTTGGAAGGGAGAATATTTTGAGGAGGTTTATTCCTAACCTTGCAGAAATTATAAAGTTTATTACCAACATGTTGAGGAAAAGAAGTGAAATAAAATGGAAAGCAGAAGAAAGAAAATAATTTGATGATGTTGGTCCTAAAGTCTATACCTAACTGCTAAAGGGCAGAGCTAGGCCACCTCAAATTTGGAATGGTTGGTTTTTTGATAAGTTGGTTTTGTTGGTCAACGTAAAGGATAGGTTTTCAAAGATGATAATATGGTTGGAATAGCCAAACAACATGAATGTAGGTTATCCTTAGATAATTGTATGAAATTTGATGAACAACTTGGGATATGGAAAGATAAAGAAACGAAACAATAACAAGCAATGCGATGAATCACCTATTGTGTGAGAAATAAGATTTAAATGATACAAATAATCCAACAAGTTTCCAAAGAATTGATCTTTTTAACACAAAAATAAATGGTTATCAAGTTGCATAGCAAAAAAAAGATGAATTATAACAATAGATGAAAGAAGAAGGAAATGTACGTTGCACACATCACAATTTGCATCCAAAATAAGATTAAAACATATAAAGACTTGAATAAGGAAAGACAACTGCCATCAATGTATATTCATTAGGTCGAGAGATTTACAATCATATGAGAAGGTCCAACCAATTTTGATACTTGAATCTTTTCACCAAAAACTGAACCCCCCAGCAAGACAAAAACTGTCTATTTATCATTGTTGCAGAGGATTTCGACCATTCTGAAAACTAAAGCTTAACTCTTCCTAACAACTAAATGATTGGACTAACATCCATTCATTAAAATTTGGAAACACCTCTTTAAATTGGATGTATTTAGTGGAAATATTAGTCATGCCATACTTTAAATTTACCTTAACAAAATGTGGTTCACATCACACAAAAATGACCACTTATTATGCTTTGACACTAATGTCTCGAACCTAGAACAACTAGAATTCTACATGTGCAAAAGTACTTCTATTTTTTATACTGGAGTAAAATAACCCTTAACAAAAGAATTATGATATATGAGCGTCACTAGAACTATGAATTAGTACCCACGATCCTTCCAGCTGGAGACTAAATGGGAGATAGATTGATAAAACTCACCCAGAATTTGGCGAAATTCTGGGGAAAATGACCTCAAATACCTCTTTTATTGTCTTAGATCGTGATACCTGTGTAAAATATGAGACAAGGTTTTGTGCATGGGACCATTCCCAAAAAAAAATATTACAGTTTTCAAAAAATCATTTCCATCTATTCAGAAGGCATACCCAAAGACAATGACAAAACATGGAAAACAACATTTGGCGAATTTCTAGAAAAATGACCTTAAAGGTCTCTTCGATTCTCTCAGAATGTGACACCTGTGTAAAATATGAGAGAATTTTTTGTGCATGGGACCATTCCCAACAAAAAAATCTTTGATGTTTCAAAACTTTTCCTCCACCAGTTCATAAGGGGTGCTGAAACAAAATGACTAAAACAAAGAGGAAACATAGTATTTCATAAAATTCGGGCATCGTCTTTTGATTTTCCTTCTGTAACCTCTAATAATTTCTTTGTAGCTTCTAATAATGATTTTCTAAATCTTGGTTCTGTTGCTATAAATCCTGAATTTGTTGTTTTAATGCTTACACCTAGTGGTTATCCTTTATAGATTCATCAACCTCCTCCTTTGGTTTAATTGAAACATGTTTCTTACCTCTCTCTTTCAACCTCTGCTCTTCATCCATGATGGATTTATTGTGATCAACCAACACTTTTCTTTTTTTGGATCTTATTTCATACCTTTGCATTTCTTCAGACCCTCTTCCATGGGCTTCTTTTGTATACCCCTAAATTCCTGATATGTTGACCTTAATTTATGGTTTGATGTTATCTGGAAATTTCCTGGAGGGAAACCCTACCTTTGGGGAAATTCCATCATAATCCTACTCAGGATCTGGGCCAAATTCTCTTGCATCTTGTTGTAAGATTGAATCTGTAGGGTACTCTGTTTTGATAGCTTCCAATTACACTCCTGAAGTTCCACCCTTGCATAATTTCAATTTTTCTTTATCTCATGTCATTTTCTTCAGTGTATGGACTATCAAAATTTCCATTTTGGAAAATCTAGAGCTATATTCATCCTCAATTACAATTGGTTGGGGGTCCTTCAATGATGGGTTAAACAATGCCTTGTAATTCACTCTTAACTGATTTGTAATTATGGTTTTCCTATTGGGCTTTCTAGGCATTCCAGGGACTTGAGCCCCTTTCCTTTTCCTTCTTTTCTTAGCTTAAGGGGAATCTTTAAGTAAGGTTTCCATGGGAATAAATTATGCTTTTAAAATTTCAGGACTGTGCTGCATGATGGGAGTTACCTGTTCATTTTAGGCAGTTTACCCTGCTACATGATGGGAGTTACCTGTTCATTTTCTGAATGGCTGGGTTACAATGGGTCATGTGGGGTATCCTATGCCTCTTGTTGCAAGTGAGGAGTTGAATGTGGATATTAATCTAATGTAATTTTCAACCTGTAATTTTAATTCTGTGTAAAGTTGTGATGATGAGAACTGAAGGTTCAACTTGAACGATCTTAATACGAACCATGTAATGATGAATTCAGATATAAATTTTCATGTAATGGAGTGCACACGAGCATGCATGTGCATGCAGGTTCCAACACAACACTTTCAAATATTTAAATTAATTTCTGAACGTTTAACTAAAATAAACAATGCACTTCTACATTGTTTGCAAGAACAAGCCTGTTCTTGCAATCAATGTTTTTCTACACTAAAAAGACCATGTAAACCTTCTATAAGCTCATTAAAAATATTTCAAGATGACATATGATATTAACCAAAATCATAACATGCAATCAGATTCCAAGAAAGCAAGAAAATGGTGCAAAATCAATAGAAGGGTAAAAAAAACTCAAGCTAACTCATTAACCATGGAGAAGAAACTAAATAAAAATTAGGCTTTAGAGGATGTATAAGCTAATGGAGGGAAAGAGCAGGGATGAAAAACTAATTTCCAACATTGTCTCCAATTGGGGATAAAACTTCTGTGAGGTGCTAAGAACAATAGATCATGTACCTTACTTCTCAAAACTTGCTCCCACTTGCTGTAACTTACCTTTGTTTCTGTCTTCCAACCATGCTACCTATCTTTATTCAATCTAAAACTTAAAACTGCAGCTACACCCTAGTTCCTTTGTTGGGATATGGAGTCTTATTTATGATCTACTATATAAACAAACTGAAAATGAAATGCTTGAATGACGATATTATTCAACACACCCCTACTCTACTCAACTGAAAACCAAGTAATCATGTGTAATCAAATTTCCAGTGAAGCCATACGAGGAATTGATTAACAAGATGCAACTAACCTCCATCTTTAAGTACAAATATGATAATAGAAACTAAAAAATATAGCAACAACTTACAATCTGGAAGCCCATACTTAAAGTTTTGAAATGCTTCCTTCACAAAATGAATGACAAAAAATTATTTAATTCAATTTGACTTCATATAGACTGCTAAAGGATCTACAAAAACATGAGAACCATACATTTCTTGATAATGAGAAACAATAACTATTCCAATATGATCTTCAAAATTGGAAGTTTGTTGTATGTTTTTTATTTTGTTGATGAATGTGAACGATTTCAACTGTGTTATATCCACTTCATGATAAAAAATTGAAAATCCTCCATTCAAAACAAAATATTGGCAGCAACACCCCATTTTGTTCATCAACCAAGATATTTCCTTCACTGGTCTCTAAAACATCTGCTTCATAACTATCATATATTGGATCATCACTAAGATTTTCCATCTATATCATGGTAGAAATGTGCTCCTCATCATGATGATATTGATCACAGATGGGCTGGTATTTAAAAATTCCTGAAACCTGAACTTCAAAATCCTCCATTTCATGACATCCTTGGGAAATTGACCGCATAATAGAATCCTAATCTATGTCAAACTTTGGAGGAGAAATCTCATCATCACAAACATTGTTAGAGATATATGTTAAAATGTCAAATTTTTCTACGAAATTCCGATCGGCTTTTTTGCCATCAGAACAATCAATAAAAATTTCCTCCTTAATAGAAAAACTAGAGAAGATTTCAAAAGGGGATGAATCTTATTCCACTTGTTTAACATTAACTCCCTTCTCATTCATACTATTAGAGGAACCAACTATATAATTTTTCATATATAAATCAAACTCCTCGCAACAATTTTTAAAAAAAAAATCCGCTGGAAAAAACCTTTTACAATGATCACTAAATGCTGCATGGAACTTTTTCAGGGAAGAAATGCTAGCAAGAGGAAATGATTGGTACCATTCATGAGAATATCCCTCTAATGAGCACATGAACATATTCATTAATACATCCTCATGATGTATACCCAATTGATGCATGGCTTCATGGAATTCAAGCAAATGCTGTACATGGTTATCATCTCTATCTTCTCTAAAGCTGGGAAAGTACTCACCCCATTAATCTATAGTAGGAACAACATTTGGAAAAACAAGAACATAAGAGAAATTAAGAGGAGAAAACCTTCAAGCCAATATGGATTCCATATGAAAATATGACTTATTGAAACTGTGGATTCACCACTGGATCCTTTAACCATGGAGTCACCATGTGAGTGATTTGCAGTTTGAATGTGTCTGGATTTTGTTCACCATCAAAAACCATATCTGATCGTTGTCGTTCTCCCAGGGAAATATTGTTTTGTTACTCTGTTCCTCAGAAATGGTGCTAGAGGATGTTGGTCCTAAAGTATGCACCTGAATGCTAAAGGGAAGAGCTAGGCCAACTCAAATTTGGAATGGTTGGTTTTTTGATAAGTTGGTTTTGTTGTTCAACTTAAAAGATAGGTTTTCAAATATGATAATATGGTTGGACTGGACAAACAACATGAATGTAGGTTCTCCTTAGCTAATGGTATGAACTTTGAGGAACAATTTGGGATATGGAAAGATAAATAAAGGAAGAAACAACAAGCAATGTAATGAATCACCTGCTGTGTGAGAAATAAGACTTAAAAATGATATTTTAAGACCCAGAAAAATATCTGGATACAAATCATCCAACATGTTGCCAAATAATTGATCTTTTTACCACAACAATAACTGGTTAACAAGTTTCATATCAACAAAAAGATGAATTAGAACAATAGCTGAAAGAATAAGGAAATGTACATTGCACACATCATAATTTTCATCCAAAATAATATTAAAACACATAAAGACTTGAATAAGAAAACACAATTGTCATCAATGTATATTCAATAGGTAGAGAGATTTAAAATTATATGAGCACGTCCAGCCAATTTCGATACTTGAATCTTTTCATTGAAAACTAAACCCCCCAACAATACAAAAAACGTCTATTTATCATTGTTGCAGAGGATTTTGACCATTCTGAAAACTAAAGCTTAACTCTTCATAACAACTAAATGATTGGACTAACATCCCTTCATGCAATTTGGAAACACCTCTTTAACTTGAGTGTATTTAGTGGAAATATCAATCATTACATACTTTAACTTTACCTTTACAAAATGTGGTTCATATCACACAAAAATGACCACTTATTATGCTTTGACACTAATGTCTCGAACCTAAAACAAATAGACTTCTACAGGTGAAAAAGCACTACTGTTTTTTATGATGGAGTAAAATAACCCTTAAAAAAAGAACTATGACATATGAGGATGAATAGAACTATGAATTAGTACCCATGTTCCTTCCAACTAGAGACTAATTGGGAGATAGCTTGATAGAACTCACCCAAAATTTGGCGAATTTCTAGGAAAAATGACCTAAAATACCTCTTGGATTCTCTCAGACCGTGATATATGTGTAAAATATGAGATAGGTTTTTACAAATGGGCCCATTCCCAACAAAAAATTCTTTCAGTTTTCAAAAATTCATTTCCATATGTTCATAAGGAGTACCCAAAGACAATGAAAAAAACAGGAAAAACAACATTTAACGAATTTCTGGAAAAACTACCTCAAAGGTCTCTTTGATTCTCTCATAACTTGATACCCGTGTAAAATATGAGAGAGGTTTTTTTGCATGGGTTTGTTCAAAAGAAAAACCTCTTTCATTTTTCAAAACTTCTCCTCCAGCTGTTTATAAGGCACGCCGAAATCCAATGACTAAAATAGAGAGAAAACAAAGTATTTCATAAAATTTGGGCAACACCTTTTGATTTTCCTTTTGTAACATATAATACTTTCTTTGTAGCTTCTGATAATTCTTTTATAGATATTTGTTATGTTGTTGTAAAGCCTAAATTTTCTATTTTAATGCTTGCACCTAGTGGCTGTCCTTTATAGCTTCATTAGCCTCCTCCTTTGGTTTAATTAAAACATGATTCTTACCTCACTCTTTCAACCTTTGGTCTTCATCTATGAAGGATTTATTGTGATTAGCCAACACTTTTATTTTTCTGGATCTTATTTCATACCTATGCATTGCTTCAGACCCTCTGCCATGGGATTCTTTTGTATGCCCCTGAATTCCTGATATGTTGATCTTAATTTCTGGTTTGATTGGATCTGGAAACTGCCTGAAGGGTAACCCTGCCTTTGGGGAAATGTCATTAGAATCCTTCTTGAGATCTATGACAAATTATACTGGATCTTGTTGTAAGCTTGAATATGTAAGGTACTCTGTTTTGAAAACTACCAATTGCACTCCTAAAGTTTCACCCTTGCATAATTTCAATTTTTCTTTATCTCCTATCATTTTCTTTAGTGTATGGATTGTCATTTCTTCCATGTTGTAAAATCCAGAGTTTTCTTCATCCTCAATTACAATTGGTTGGGGGTCCTTCAATGATGGGTTAAACAATGCCTTGTAACTCAGTCTTAACTGATTTGTAATTCTAGCTTTCCTATTTGGCTTGCTAGGCATTCCAGGGCCTTGAGTCCCTTTCCTTTTTCTACTTTTCTTAGCTTCAGGGGACTCTTTACGTAAGGTTTCCATGGGAATAAATTATTCTTTTACAATTTCAGGACTGTGCTGCTTAGACCTCATTTTCCCTCTCGTTTTTGTTTTAGGCACTTTACCTTGCTGCATGATGGGAGTTACATGTTAATTTTTTGAATGGATGGGTGGAAATGGGTCCTGTGGGGTATCTTGTGCCTCTTGATACAAGTGATGAGATGAATGTGGATGTTAATCTGGTGTAATTTGTTACCTATAAATTTAACTCCCTGTAAAGCTGTGATGATGAGAACTAAAGGTGCAACTTGCATGATATTAATACGAACTGTGTAATGATGAATTTAGAGATAACCTTTCGTGTACTGGAGTATGCATGAACATGCATGCAACAACAAAACACTTTTAAATATTTAAATTAATTTATAGACATTTAACTAAAATAAACAATACATTTTTACAATGCTTGCAAGAACAAGCCTATTCTTGCAATCAATGCTTTCTACACTAAAAAGGCCCTGCAAATCTGCTATAAGCTTAGTAAAAATATTTCAAGATGACATATGTTATTAACCCAAATCAGAACATGCAATAAACTTACAAGAAAGCAAGAAAATGGTGCAAAATCAATAGAAGGGTAAAAAAAAATCAAGCTGACTCATTAACCATGGAGAAGAAACTAAACAAAAATCAGGCTTTAGAGGATGTATAGGCTAATGGAGGGAAAGAACAACGATGCAGACCTAAGTTCCAATAGATGATATAAAAATGGCACCAAGGCACTAGTTTTAGCTAGTACAAACTACTCAAAGGACTTCATTATATTTTCTTTTGCCTCAGAACATACCATTGTAGCAGTCCTATTGCAGAAAAATGAACAAAACATGGAGCAACCCATAGCTTACTACAACATAAATTTGAGGGATTCTCCATTGAGGTACAATATCATAGATAAGAAAGCATATGAATTGGTGAAATCTTTGAAAGAGTTTAGAGTCTATGTTTTGCATTCCCATATTGTTGCTTTTATGCCTAATAATGTTGTAAAAGTTATTTTGACTCAGCCAGATCCCGAAGGAAAAAGAGGAAAATGGATAGCAGTTTTGTTGGAATATGATTTGGAAATAAAGCCTACAAATCTGATCAAGGTTCAAGGACTTGCCAAGCTGATGAATCACTCAAACTATGATATGTTGTGGATAATTTTTATTGTAGAACTGTCAGAGAATTCAAAGGAAGAATCAACACCACAGGTATCTCAGAAGTTTCTTGAATCTTGATGGTATACTGATATCATATATGTTTTTCAAAACCTACAAGCTCCTCCTAAATTAATAAAAACTAAATCTAGGTTTTTGAAATTAAAGGAAACCAAATTTTGCATACTTGATGGTTTTATTTATTGGAAAGATCCAGGTGGGATTCTATTGCATTCCTTATTAGAGGATGAGGTGAAGAAAATTATCAAAGAATTTCATAAGGGTGACTATGGAGGGAACCACTATTGGAAAGCCACAATGCATAATATACTTAGAGTAGGATTTTATTGGCCCATCATTTTTTATGATTTGTATAAGGAGGTTTCAAGTTGTCATGAATGTCAGATCTTTGAGGGGAAAAGAAAGTTGATTCCCTTACCTTTGAAACCAATTTTAGTTGAGGAACCATTTCAACAATGGGGCCTTGATTTCATAGGTGATATTCATCCATCATCTTCATCCCAGTAAAAATGGATATTTACAACTACACATCATTTCACTAAGTGGATTGAAGCAGTGCCAACAAGACAAGTTACTAATACTGTCATCATTCAGTTTCTGGAAAATAATATTTTGTCCAGGTTTGGCTGTCCTACCAGAATAATAACAGACAATGCATCAACTTTCAAATCTAAGATAATGGTAAAATTTTGCAGTGATTACAGCATAACTCTTATCCATTCCACAAAATATTATCCATAGAGAAATGGATTAGCTGAGTCATCTAACAAAATTCTGACAAGAATCATCAAAAATTTGTTGCAAGAAAACAAAAAGGCTTGGCATAAGAAACTCATATATCCATCGTGGGCAGATAGGATCACCACAAAGAAATATATTGCTACTTCACCCTTTTACCTTGTGTATGGAACATAGGTAGTGTTTCCCACTTTTGTGGGGCTGCGAGTTATGAAATTTCTGCAGGAACAAGATGCAGAGCCAAATGACATTCAAAGAAGAATAAATCAAATTATCCATGTTCAACAAATGATAGAGGAGGTGTAAAACAACACTCAATTGTTTCAAGATAAAACGAAAAAGGTTTTTGATAAGAAAACAAAGGATAATGATTTTAAGATAAATGATCTAGTGTTGAAGTGGGATGCGAGGAATGAAGATAAGGGAATCATGGAAAATTTGATCACCTTTGGTTGGGACCGTAAAAAATTGTGGCTTACCATGGGAAAAATGATTTCCTATTGCAGGAGTTGAATGGAGATTTCCTGGGTGGAGGTCCTATCAATGGAAGGTTTTTGAAACACTATGTCACATAAGCAACTCAATCTTTCACTTCAATGTATATATCCATTTTACTTTTAAATTTATAGGTGTGGACAACACTCCAAGGAATTTGAAGCCAATGGTGAAGGCCCTAAGATTCTGATGGGTGCCGTCAGTTGAGTTTTTAGTCTGCTTAAATTTTCAGTTTAATTTTGTACTTCAATAAGGATGAATAATCAAAGTCTATTGAGTTTTGGTCTAGTTTTCAGTTGTGAATAAAGCTGAATGGATAGGCACTAGTCTGCAGGTTCTTTGTCAGCTCACAAAGATCCTGCCATCCCCATTGGAGCCTATGTTAGGGTTCAACAATGTGAATAAGATCACAGTCTTGGGAAATATGTTTATTGATTTTTAGAGGCATGACTTGGTATTGTAAACACCAATACATGAATCAATTAAAAGTGTGTGTGTGTGTGTGTGTGTGTGTATGTTAAGTCTTGTCAGTCTAGCACTTGTGTATTCCTTGGTCTTGAGTCAAATTTGTCTAGTAGGTCTAAGACATTGAATTATTTCAAGAAAGAGGGATTGGTCATGTCTACCTAGTCATCAATCAAGGGTCACTAGTCAGGTGTTTTGTAAAAGTGATCTTGCATCATTTCAAAGATCAAAGTCATGTCAAATGGTCATAATCATAATGTAAAAATGTGATATGGCATGAAATTGAGTCTTGTCAAGTTGTATAATGCTATTGTACTATTTTTCTACTTGGAAAAGTAGCTTTCCTCTAGTGCTACAAATTTCGCTACGAAATCTCTTAGAGTTTCACAACGAACACCTGTCATCATATTATTGACCTTACCCTGAAATCATGGGGATTAGATAGAATATTTTGGACATGAGGGGACAAGAACACATGCTCCGTTTATAAGTAACCTCCTCCCTCATTCAAAAGAATCTCTAGCCATCAAAAATCCCTAAAAATATTTTCGCTGTGAAAGTTCCAACAAGTTGTGAAACTGCTTTGGACGCTACGAAACGGTTTTGTTCGCTGCGAAACTTCTCTGTTCACTGTGAAAATTTTCCACGTTGAGAAATCCCTGTTCCATGGTAAGTTTTGAATGCAACTCTTGTCCATTGTTTTTTCTTTGATGCATTTTGGTTCGTGGTAACTCTCAAACACCGTGACATCTCCTTCTATGCAGCAACAAATGAGTTTAGTATGAGACCCTAATTCCTTGCAGCAAACCCTAGTGCTATTTAACCTTAGTTAGCATCAGTTTGGGGCTATTGTTTTACTATCAAAAGAGAAGTTTTATTTCATCTCATAATGGAAGTGACAACACCCGTGGAAAATAAAAGATACAACAATGGTGGAGAAGTTTGTAGGTTCGAACCTCAGGGAATGGATTTGATTGACTTAGACCCAATGTACAGAACCTCTTTTCAACAAGTTGGGTGCCTCACCTTTTGTGATAGGTTGCAGGGCTACAAAACAGAGATGACAAAGCATTTTTCCCTAAACTTTGATTGAAATAAAACTAATATTGGGCTTCTTCAGTTTCTGGTATCAGAGCAGACAATTACTACTGCAACACAGATTCCTGCATTGGGAGACATGTGGTTTAAATGCATGAAACTAGAATTCACCTTATGCAATGACTACTTTAAACTTTGCATCAAGATGATGACCTAACAATTGGAGTCCCAAGGAAACACATTCTTGAACCATTTGATAAGCTGTTGAGGGTTATTCAAATGTACTTTACCTATGAGGGATGATTCAACAAGGTATATAAGTACCATATTAGACTATCGACGCACTTCGAAGGAAAGAAACCCCTCAGCTTTCCTTATTATCTATACAGGAGCCTTGGAAAGATGGAAGACAAGGTACAAACCAAGACCAATAAGATTGAGGGCATATTGTTCCATTTCTCTCTTATCAAACTCTTAGTGTTGGAAGAGATCAAGAAGACCAATATTCAATGGGAGTGATACTTAGCCTCAACAGTCTTGCCCTTAGATATTAACACTCACCAAACAAAGAAAATTCCATCTTCTTCAGCTGGGAGGGAAGTTTCAATAGGACCTGGGATTTCTAAAGGAAAGTAGAGTAAAACATCAATTGAAGAGAGTAAATGAAATGAGGCAGCTTCTCTTGAAACTTCTAAAATAAAAATGAAGGGAAAGAAACTTGTCTTTTCCCCTAAAGAAACTAGTAAAATCACAGAGATTCGTGTCAGCCAAGGCAACAAAAGAAAGAGCAGGGTAGTGGAGGAAAATCCTAGGAGGTATTTAACCAGGTTTTTTGTCAAGAAGCTCGCCCTAGTAGAGAAAGATATTATTGAATCTCCTATCCAACATCTAGTTGCAGAGACTATTGAGATACAATATTCACTATGGAATGATGGAACAGTGTAGGGAATAAGAAATCAGTGCAAAAGTGTACAAAATACCATAGCATAAACGAGGGCCGAGAAAAGAACAATGATTAAGAAGGTTTTTGAAAACCTTGACTTGTTTGAAGAGGCCCTTGAAAACCACAAGAGAATGGTAAGTAGATCCCTTCCTCTGCATAGGCAGTTCAAACACCTCTATCAACTAAACAAACTCCTAAAGGCAGAAAATAGAGCATTGAAGAAAAAGTTGAAGTAGCAAGAAGAAGAGGCTAAAAGGAAGTTAGATTTATTGGCTCAATCAACTTGTAAATGATAGGTGGATGGTCAGAGTATTCTTTCAATTTTGTTTCATTTTTAGTTACATACAAGTTTGATTAACACACCATATTCTGATTTACAACTAGAGGATATTTGAATTTTAGTTTTTTGTCACTTCAAGGAAACATTTTGAGCAAAAATTTGATGTTTTACGGACTATCATAATTATATATGTGTGGCTAGACTCCTCAGTAACTTTCATACAACAAACAAATATCAAACGAGTAATTACATGCCTGCACAAAATTTCTGATTTTCGCAGCGTGAGCTCACTGCGAAAGTGTTGTAGCTCATAGTTTCACAGTGAGCACACTTCGAAAGTACACCAAGATGCCAAATCAACATCTGATTCGACTTCCAACTATCAGTACTTGTCCCAGTCTACTCCAACATTCAAATAATTAGTTATATGGTCTATAAAGTTTGAAATCTCTAAGGATGTCTTGTAATTAATGCAATCAATTTTGACTCCTATCATTTTGCACACAATTGTAATTAGTTCCTATTTTGATTGTAATCGAGTCTATTCATAGGGGAACAGTTGAGCTCAAATACCTCAGCTCGGGATGAGATATTTTCTATTTATTTTGTAATTTCAAATGTGAAAAGGGTTGGCTAGAGCGTAGAAGAAAGGAATTTGAGCATCGGTTGTAATTTCAT
Organism: Picea mariana; assembly: GCA_032191745.1. NCBI lineage: Eukaryota > Viridiplantae > Streptophyta > Pinopsida > Pinales > Pinaceae > Picea > Picea mariana. Next base: position 2,538 of record JASDQU011310571.1, on the reverse strand, counting down.
GAACTTAATAGAATATCGATGCAGAAGTACAAAGCAGTTTCCTACCAGAGATTCTTGTGATGATGGTTTGAAGTTTGTTCTCTTTCTTTGTGTATGTAATCTCTTTCTTTTATTTTCATTTCATCTATAAACTATAATTATCTAATTGGATTTAATGGTTTGGAATTCATCTTGTTCTAATGCTCTAAATGAAACAATTAAATACTTCAATTTCCTCCTAAATTACAGTTAGAATTCATCTAAATTGATGCTATGAGTGTAATAAGTTTTTTTTTCCCTTTCTTTTGTTATTACAATGATATTTTAACCGAAAGACCATCATCTACCTCACCTCTGCTTCCTGGATTGCTTCAAAACTAGTCACTGATATTTATCTTTTGTGTTTAAGTTGACTCCATCCCCAATGGTCTTTTCTCTTGTTCAACCACCATTTCATAAACCCTACCTTCATTTGTAGAAGATCCAGCCACTCCACTCATGAAAAGTCTTGTTAATGCATAACCTTCCACCTTTGAAGAAGTCAATAAGAAAGAATGGAAGGAAGTTATAATGGAAGAATATCAATCCATCATGAAAAATGATGTATGGGAAATTGTGCCTAGACCTGAAAGAAAGTCGGTAATAACTTCAAAATGGGTTTACAAGATAAAGCATGCAATAGATGGAAGTATTGATAAATACAAGTCAATATTCATGGATAGAGGGTTCTCCTAGCAGGAGACATAAGACTATGATGAGACAATTGCTCGTATTAGAGCCATCATATCTATTGCAATATCCATGGGTTGGAGTTTAGATCAGATGCTTGGATGTAAAGACCGATTTTCTCAATGGAGTAATTAAGGAAGAAGTATACATAGAACAACCTCAATTATGTACACCCGAGAGAAACCCATGTATGCAGATTAAATAAGGAATTGTATGGACTAAAGCAAGCTCCAAGATCTTGGTATGCATGAATTGATAGTTACTTGCCGAGACTTGGATTTTCCAAGAGCTATGATGATCCAAATATTTATTGAAAGGTTGTGAATGGTACACATGTGATCCTGCTACTATATGTTGATGATTTATTTTTGACAGGTGCAGAGCCTCTCATTATTCAGTGTAAGAGGGAGCTAGCCTCTAAATTTGATATGAAGGATATTGGTGTCATGCATTATTATTTGGGACTAGAAGTATGGCATAAACGTGGTGAAATATTCCTAGGGAAAAGGAAGTATGTTGTAAATATCCTTCAAAAGTTTGGAATGATGGATTGCAAATCCATGAAAACTCCCATGGTGACATATATGAGGAAGTTGAGAGACTATGATTCTAATCCAATAGACTTGTCCATGTACCAATAATTGATTGTCCCATTGATGTATTTGGTTAATACCCGATCAGACATTTGCTTTGTTGTGAACATGTTGAGCTAGTTCCAGGTGGAACCTAGACATGAGCATTGGATAACTGTAAAGCACATTTTGAAATATCTTTGTGGGATGATAAACTATGGTTTGAGATATTCCTCAAACAGTGACATACAACTGCATGGATTTACAGATTCATATTGGGCAGGGAGTGCGGATGACCAAAATAGTAATTATGGATATGTTTCAACTTGGGATCTACTATGATATCATGGGATAGCAGGAAACATAAGTTTGTTTCACTCGACATTGCAAAAGTAGAGTATATTGGAGCTTGTGATGCTTGTATGGGAGTAGTATGGATCTATAATTTGGTTTCTAGACTATTTTATCAGGTGCTGGATTCGACTGTGGTATATTGTGATAATCAGAGCTATGTGAATATTTCAGAGAACCTTGTATTCCATGACAGGTCGAAGCACATTGAGATCAACTACTATTTTCTCCTTGATAAATTCCATAAGGGAGAAGTGATTCTCTAATACATCTCCATAGATGAGAAGAAAACATATATTTTGACGAAGCCTCTATCCAAGATAAAGTTTTCATACTTGAGGGACAAGTTGGGACTCATGGAAATTTCTCCCTTAGTTGAAAGGGAGGAGATGACTTCCTCGATTGGGAGGGAGTGTTGATATATGGCATCATGGATAGTTAGTGTGCCGGTGGAAAAACATTCTCCCTATGGAGAATGGTCCAGGTTGACAGACTTTTGATCTGTATCACGCTAGTATAGCTTAGATATGATGCTTCAACAACATGCTAGTACAACTTAGATATGATACAAATATCCTGAGATGCATCATGCAAGTAAAACTTAGATATGATGCATTAGCATCATGATAGTACAACTTAGAGATGATGCATATGTTTGAGTTGCATAATGATAATACAACTTAGATATGACGCAGTAGCATCATTCTAGTACAACTTAGAGATGATGCAGATGACTCGCATCATGCCAGTACAACTTAGAGATGGTGCATTGTTAAGAACCAAACATCAATATAGCATGGGAAAACCTCAGGAAAAGTACTCAACGCCTTGAAACTGAGATAATTTCAGATAATAAGCCTCTTCGAGGGGGCAACCTCCTTTTACCCCACTTAAATGTTCAAGTACA
>JASDQU011310569.1:8868-18910 GCA_032191745.1 Picea mariana | reverse complement strand
CCCACTTTACTTAAGTTTCCATAGTTTCACTTTATGTCCCTCAATTCACCCACAAAGTGAATTAATAGTCATTTTAGGCTAAAATGACCAAATTTCACTTTTGACTTAAATCTCCTAAGTCAAAGTGAAATTAGACAAAAATTACATGGTACATGGTACAAAGTATTTCCCACTTGTGTTTAGAGGCTCACAAACACAAGGGGACCACTTTCCAAGGTACCCAAATCTCATCAAGTCTAAAGATTCAATATTCAACTCAAAATAGTACATCAAGTGGGATCTGGTCATGCATTAAATTATCATTTCTTGAATCAAAACATCCATGTACTTCTACCATAGAAATATCCTTCAATAAAATTGGTTGTACCTACGTATGAACCCAACAATAATACCACTCCAATAAATTACTTTCCAAATTCTAGCGCCAAATACCTAACCATCCAAATTTACCTATTTCCTATGAATATTTATTTTCTTCTGACACCTTTCTAAAAGGTAATTTGTCTTCCCACATAAATGACACAGAGTAATATCAAAACAATGCAATGTAATATGGCCAACTCGATGATAGTGTTGGAACTATTCAGGTACTTCATCCAACTTAGCAACAACAAGTGCATCATCATCATCATCCTTATCCTCCTATTCCTCATCTTGATCCTGAAGTTTAGGTACTTCATCAAAGTAATCGTCAACACCATCAAATAAATCATCATCACCCTACTCCAACCCGAAGTAAGACTCTTAATTCAATGAGAAAATCAAACTTTAGAATTACATTCAAAGAATTGATGTAGAGGACTTCCAAAGATTTGAAAAAATAAATATAAAAAGAAATATTGTAGACAACCTTGTAATGTAAAATACTTCAAAGTTGTGAGCAAATGTTTCTTCAAGTGCAAATGATTTTTTCCCTTTGCTTGTCTTTGTAAAACTTGTATTGTCTTATTCATATGTGTGCCTTCTTTATATTGTTTCTTTTATTCTTGTACTTGCCTTATTTATATTATGGAATTATGTGCATGTGATTGTGTGGATGTGTTTTTCTAATACTCATAATATACCAATACTACAAGGCAAAAAGTACACCAATAGTCATCACGGAGAACATAAACAGATCCTAAGACCCCCTTATTCAATTTTAGGTGGGTCAAGGACACAAGGAAAAAATGATTTGTTTTTATTAAGTATGATGACATCTCCTAGATGATTGAACCCCTTATAACTTCTAGGAAAACACCTCGTGATTGTTTACAATTTCAATTAAAATATTATATTTCTATGAATATTTCTAGAAACAATATGCAAAATACAATGGCCTTCTTACCAAAAAAAATTCTTTAACCCCTTATAACTCTTTTTACAAATGTTCTTTTGACTATCAAATGAATTCATTATAACTTATAAAACATATTATATCCCCATTTAAACAAAATTATAACATCCTTCCTTTACAAATATTTGCAAAGTCATATCTCCCAACACATATTTGTGAAGGCCTCATTTATCCTCCAAAATATTTTACTATATTTACAATTTAAACCAATCTTCAATTTCACAACTTTAAAAATTACTTACTAAGATTACAATTTGAAAATGTATTTTGAACAAATGAACTAACTTTTATCACTAGACTCCCATGATATGTCTTTTTTTTTATGATTATTATAGAACCCATTATTCATTATATGCAGATAATACCTCTTCTATTCCTAGATGTGGGATAAATGGTAAAAAGTAAAAAATTGTTACCTTTCACCTTGGAAATGCCACACATTACTTAAGAGTTTGATGGTCAATCTCTTGAGATTACTGAAACCTTGAAGATTAATGTCCCTTATCATTAGCGATCAATTTCTTTCAAAAATTCCTATGATATCTTTCACCATTGGGTCATTGTTCTACTGTGTTACCTTACTACTTGTACTTAATGATAAAATGCTTAATCCACAAGGTACAATTTGAGAGGGAACTACTAGGATGATCACCACTATCACCTAAGTAACCTATCATATTTACTTTAGGCCAACTCTCCTCCAGATCAAGGGGGTATCCCTAATACGATTACTAAATCTAAGCAATGACACACATAGTGATATGAGAGTAGCTTTAGTAAAACAATATTTTTTTGGTTACTTTTCAAAGGGTTAAAAGAGTGATGGAAGGAAGTATATATTAGTGCCAATCCAACAAGGGAAACATAGTGAAGGGGATATCTAAGAGGGATTATTTTCCTAAATTTAGTAATGGAAATAAGGATAGAAGACTCAATAATTTCCACTCTAAGCTTGCTAGAATTTAATGTAGAAATTCGACAAGAAAGGGGTCCAAAGGATCCTCCTTCAACTAGGGAACACAACTTTATCCTAGAAATTTAAATCAATAAGGTTGCTAGAATTCCTAGAAGATATATAAATAAAAGTATCAATTATCAATGACTACAATAACGAAGGAGAGAAGAGGTGTTACCACACATACTAAAATCCGTCCAAGTGATATATTTTACCCTTCAATGGATCAAGTTTCTATCCTTGCCTATGTAGAAGAAACTACACCACTTCAATATTTAAGAACCAAAGTATTTATGCACTCAATAAAGAGAGAACCATTATACAACACATATGATCCAAGAAAGATGTGTCCATTAAAATCCAAGGAAGGGAAGCTCCAAAATTCCAACCATCAGTACAAATGAGGAGGGGATACTCTTTATATAGAGTCTAGCTCAACTTCCTTTACAATAAAAAAATATCAAGAGTGAAAACCCTAGATTTAGCCCAGGGAGGAGTAAAGAAGCATTTCCTCCAACCAACTAATCAACAATACATAAATTAATGAAGTGGTCAAGCCATATGTGCAAGTATCCAAGAAAAATAGGCCCAAAAGAGTGGGATGTCTCCATCAAAGAAGGAATGATATGAGTCAAAGGTGCAACACATCACCTTCAAAGTCCTCCAAATAAATCGATTCATAACCAACTCCACAGTGTAGGTAAGAAAAACCTAGGTCTAGGGTTTGAGACCTCCTAGATATCTTCCAAGGTGGATATGTAACTCTCCAAGTTGAAATGTCCTCCTTAAAGCATGCAAGGACCAAGTAGAATACCTCATAAATGGCACATGTGAGCCTTTGAGTGATACATCCTCCATCAAATGTGAGTAAATGTGAAAATGAATCTCCTCCAAGGTGGATGCCCTCAATAATAGCATGAACATGTGTGTAATAAATCTCCAAAAGGTGGATGTTCTCCAAAAATGAGGGTTTGGACCATAAAACCCCTCCCAAGATGAGCCATCCCATCAATAAGCATGAGAATATGTGTAAAGTAACCTCTAAAGTGGATGTCATTCTCCTCATAAAGAATGCACCAAGTCAACACCCTCAAACATGACATCTGTGAGGTCTTCAAGGGGAACATCCATCAATACTGGCATGAAAAATGACTAAGTGTGGACATCCTCCTTAAAACAAGTGAATGAATCCATGGTACAAGGCCTCAATATGTGGAATATGAATAATACTCAACCATATCTTTGAAAGAAGGGATGGCCTCCAACAATATATCTCCACACGAATGCAAAACACTTCTTCCAAGGTGAGACATCCCATAATCAAGATAAAGTGTGCCATGTAACCTCCAAAGGTGGAGCTCACGATCAATGAGTGAAGTAACCAACAACTCCTCAATAGTGGACCATCAATAATATTCCACCATAACACATAGACATAAGTGTAGGAAAATTTCTCAAGTGGAAATGTGGCTCTTCCAAGGTAGACATCCTTAACATGTTGTGCAAGTGATTCTCCAATATGGAATGTGTGGGCTAATAATGCATGAGGAGATGTGTGAAGTGGTAAATCCATGGAAGAGTGAATCAAATAGGCCATGAATCATATTCCGAGTTACCAAGAGTCCAACCAATTCATCAAGAAGTAGGATGTTCTCATCAAAGAATGTATTAAGTGAGGACAAGTGTGCACATGCCTCTAAATTTGAACCCAATAAAGGAGTGATCTAGGTAGAACTATGCTACATAGCACAAAAATTCCCTCCAACTAAATTCATCCATAAGATCTAGGGAACTGGATAAAAGGATCCCTAACAATGCCCATATCCATCCATCTAAGTAACAAACCATGTGTAAGAAAGTGAGTGTATTCCATGATGCAACCAACCTAATTATCAAGCCAATACAATGTACACTTAGCCCCAAAGTTCTAGAGAGTTCCATCAAGAGATCCACACATCCTCATATCCAATCATGTGGAAACAAATGGAGACTAGAACATCACATGAACATGTATAATGCTATCTCTCTATGATAAGAAAGTATACTTGGAAATACACTATCAAAACCTCTAGCACATCATCATCCATGTCATAAAAAATCTAAGGAACCAATTGAAAAACCTACCTATCCAAAGCGCCATGTGATGAAAATCACAAAGTTAGTTAAAATTCTCACTAGTATAGGTCTCATGCAAAATGAGGGATATCAAAGGGGTTCAACTTGGGGACTTGTGCTCTTCTTGGGAGTGTATGAGAACTTGAGAATATTAGCATGTACATGTTAGCAATGAACACTAACATGAGGAAAAAATATGTGATAAGATGGATCCATATCAACATCTGTAAAAAATGGATCACAAGTTTACATAGTCCATTACATCAAATATAGCTCAAAATTAGATTTACAAAACAAGGTATAAGACAACGATGCCAATAATGACATGAAATAAAAATATAATGCTTACATGTTGATCTTATTCATTCTACTCTAATGCTCAAGACATCTTATGCTTTCTCCTACCCTACTCTAACATAGGAGAATGGGCATGCTAGGTGAAATCATAAATCCAATGCAACCACCTTAGAATCTCATCAATGTCATGACTTATTCCCTTGTGTTTGGTCATCAACCAAAACAAGGATACATCACATGTCAAATACATACATGCTAGAATCTCAATAAGACTTTGGTTAGAATAAAACCTGAAAGCATGTGCATGATCAAACTCATGCCAAAAATGGCATGCACGACTACAAGCATACTCTATCCAAGCTCAGATGGGGATGATATTGACATCATTTCTGCAATAAACTTCATGAGACAATTACAAATCAATATCTACAATATTATAATCACCTCCACCAAGAAACAAAGGCTTAGGGACCTCTACAAAGTTACTCAAATCATCATAGCTACACTCCAAGTAAGATGCATGTGAGATATGAGACAAAATTCCATCTTGAGAAAAAACAATTAGGCACACATTTAGGGCTTTGAATCCTCCTTTTGATGGATGGAATTTTCTACAAAACAACTCATTATGAAAGGTTTTCTCTGCTATACAATATTTTTCATCAAAAGTACCATTTCCCATTGAAATTGCATGCAAAAGAGAATAGGAACATAAAGAAATAGGTGGCTGGAAATTTCTACAATTAAAACCTTGTTATACTATACAATTTTTAGCCACTAAATCACATTTTATGGCTAAAACATTTGTTGGTATTATGAGAAGTAGGAATTAATACTTTACACACATAAACTACACATAAGAAGATCAATATACACACAATGAACACATTTCATTAATGTACAATAATGATACATTACTCTCACACTTCAATACATACATGAGACCTCATAATATAGCATTGAGGTGCTTATAACAAGATTTTCAATATAGCATAACAATCACCACAATATCTCCATGAATATTTCCATAAATCTCTATGTGATCTCTATCCCTAACTTCACTCATTGTCCTCATCTTTGATCATACATAGAATTCTAGAATAATTCTACTTTCATTAATATAATTTCATCATATCATAACTTATAAGTATGAATTATTCCTTCATACTCCCCCTTAATGGATATTTATGATTCAATATGGATGTCTTGAGTTGTTTTCATCTTTTAGTATTATTCATCTATATCATCTCTTAGTCTTATTCATCTATATCATCTTTTGTCTTCTTCATCTGCATATGTTTCTTCAATTGTCGTTGTATTCCTGAGTTGTATCTGATTCAATTATCTAAACTGCATCATATTCATATCAAGAATTTCTTTATCTTACCCTCGATCTTCCCATGGGTTTTCTATGGGTTACCCTTCAACCATTACATCATACCGAGGGTTTTCCTCGACTCACCCTTAACCATTACAAATGTGAACTAGTTTCGTCTTATCATGAACCATTCATTACATTAGGTAGTTTCGTTTGACCACAAACCTACATTTGTCATTACACAGTGGTTTTTGGTTTACCATGAACCAATACAAAATATTTCACTCAAAGAAATGACTCAATAAATTGACAACTCTTTCTTAAACATGTTTAAATGAGTTTAATGACAATTGACCTTTGGAGGACCAATTAACTCATGAAAATTATATGGTAGGTATTGGTGTACATTTGAAGACTTGAACCTGTAAAATTATTTCAACATAAACACAAAATTCTTCCATTCATGGACATCTATCCAATTGCATTGGATATGTATGTGAGGCTTTGATATTTCTTGTTTCCAACACTTGTGATGATAATGATTTGTAATACCACAAATAACACAGGGATGTAAGTTCCAACTTTTTTTCCTTTGCATGCCCTAATATTCCACAATGACTGCAACATTCTTCCTGCTTTTACACTTGATTTGTTATTGCGGTTTTTTCTTCGGTTCGTTGCTACTGCTGCGACTTGTAGATGACTCACATGTTATCAATGTATTTTCTTTCACAAACTTAATAGTTGTGTTGCTTGTTTGAACTTCATAACCAAGGCCTTAATCTCTTGGTCTTATACTTTCATGGGCTTTTGAATACCTTGAACATTCTATTATACTTTCATGGGCTTTTGAATACCTTGAACATTCTTTCCTAAACCTTTTCCATCATAACCCATATTATTCATAATTCTTGAACCTATTCCCTTTGTGTGATTTTCAAATCAACCTATTTTATAACCTTAAGTAAGAGATTCATCTTTGGAAATATCATCAGGATCATTATTTGAAACATCATCATTTGGAGTCTCAGAAAAAGAGAGATACATATGTACATTAACATTATTATCATCAACCAAAAAAAAAAGTATCACACAAACTATTAATCTTTTAAATCAAGTTACTAGTATCACAAATTGCATCACAAACCACTTTTTCTAGGTTCACTCATTCTTCTTACTTCACCTTCAAGTGCTAACAAAACATTTTCCTTTGCCAATAAGTCTTGTTGCAATGAGTCTATCATTTGATATTTCTTATCATTAAGTTTGAGGAGATCATTTACCCATTCATATAGTGATTCCAACCTTTCTTCTAGTTTACTTATGCATTCTCTCATGCAATCAACAAATTCTTTAAAAAAATTGTTCCTTATTGAATTGTTTTGTTTACGTTATTTATGTAATTTGTCAATTTCACGGGAGAAAGAATCATTTGTAGAGTTATGCCGGTAAAATTTAGAGGAGATTTACCTATTCAAAGTAGCCATAAATCATAGTGCCTAGTCTCATCAAGCAGCTGAGGAGCAAGGAGCAAGGAGCCAAGGAGGATCCATATTCATCAAGTTATGGTATTGTATATATTCTCTATGTTTTAATCAATATATCATTAGTTTTCCCCCAAATTGTTTGTGTTTAATTCATAAATGTTTGGATTTGATATTACAAGCTATAGTTCAATCTAGATCTAGTGAATTTGATATTCCTAACACTAGAAGGATAGTAGATAGGTGTTTTTTTGTATCCTTGTGTGGAAGAAGAATATTACAGGAGTTGGAGCTAGATCTCAGTATATGCAACATCCAAGACATGAAAGGACAACCATTAGTCTAAAGGTATGATAAATCTCATTCTTGGTTAAAAAGGACAATTATTTTCTTGTATCTAGGGAAACCATAAAAAGTCTAGCCTGACTTTCTGTCTAGGATCAATAGGCAGATCCTAGGGAGATATACTTACCATACTCATGATATTTATCCAATAACAGAAATGACGACTCCATTGGGGAAGAATATTTGATTCTTATCTAGAATCCCTTGCCAAATTCCCTCTTTTTTTTGTTTTTTTGTGATTTAAATTTTATTCCCTATACTTTTCCAGAGCTCAGGTCTCATGGATATGATAGATCTAAAATAGGTCTTATAGATCTAAGACAGATCCATCCCTTCCAAAAAGAAATTTGTCTACAGTCATTGCATGTTGCAGTATAAGGGACATGCGAAGATCATCACTAGTTGACTAGTTTGTGTCCCACGACGATCCCTATAAATTAGGGAAAACTACAAATTTACCGGTCTTTAGAGATTGGATCTATCTGGTCTGGTCCCATAAGTCTTTGTTGATCTATTTTGGAAATATCTTGTCTATGTCTGGGTGTTATTGTCACATATGTTTCCTTCTTTTTTTGTTTGGAGTGTGATTGTGTGGTGTGTTTTGGGATTGCTCAGATAGGCATGCTTGTTGTCTGGTGATCCTATTAAGTTGGGTAATGAACCCAATATATATGAACAAATATGGTAGTGTCTGAGTTGATTGGATTTGGATTTTCCTTTTGTGATTATTGTCCATTGCTAGATACTTCTTGTTAAGTATGTTTTGGGTGAGATATTTATGTAGACATTGTAGTTTTCCAGGGGGCATCACTTCAATATCACACTACCCTCTGCTTGATGAATTTTTTATTTTTCCACTTGCAATTTGTATTCTACATAGATTAGGAATCTTTTTTCATTACATTTGGAAAAATTACAAAAACAAAAACAAATTTGCATGCTTGTGAGATTTTGAAGCATTAGTCTAAAGAGTGCATTGGTGCATAGTTTGGTTTGAGTTCTTAAAATAATTTTGGATCTGAACTGTTTGTTTGGTTTCTTGGTGTGTGAGATTGCATTTAAAATTTACAAAGAAAAATTTCTCTCTTCCCTCCCGTAGCTAGAATTCATTAAATTGAACAAATTATATTGACATATTTTCATTGTTTGGTTGGGTCAAGGGTCAAACATCACAAAAAGTTTCATTCATCTCCCATTGACATAAATAAAAACCATAAAAAGAAATTGCGTGATCTAAAATCAATTAGAATTTTTTCATTTTTAGTGAACCAACAATATATAAGCTTAAGGCCTTGGAATAAGATTGGAGAGTAAACTCTCCAAGGCCATGAAAATGAAATTTAGTAGTCATTAAAGAATGATAAATCCATTCTTGCAACCAATGTGTCGGGAGCCTCCTCTAACACACGAGTTAAGCATGATGTCACATCAGGGCAAGTAGGGAGATTACCCTTCTCTAATTTTTTTGGTTTTTGTGATATCACTTCGAATACTACGTATACATGGGCTTCATTGGTGCCACAAATCTATATGAGGTAACAACTTTGAAGCTTCATGGCTAGTTATCCTACCTTTACATGTGGTCAGACCTATGGATGTTCTCTCGGTCATTGATTGTGAGGTGATAGCCTTAGTGACCTTTCCTAGGTACCCAACAGAGGTGACTGCAGATGGGACATGTTTGTAGTACCCGAGGTAGATGTTCGTTCATGGTATAAGCCCCCCTAAAGGGTGACCACATTAATAAAGGGTGATTGTACCAGTCAGGGTTGTTTCACATAGACCATTGTAATTGCTCCTCATACCTTCAATAACAAATCTTATGGGGACTTCATATCCCCTAGAGGGTTGGTTTTTGGAAGCCCCCCCGAGCCATTGGTTTTCTTGTTGTTATCTTAGATTTGGTAGGGGTGTGCTCTTTGATTCTAAGTCTAGATCATCCTTAGGTTGAATTGTGTTTTATTTACACCAATTATTTTCACCGTGGCTGAATTATCACGCCCGTCCCATCGATTGCGAGGACTAGAACCCATAACATAAGTAAAACCACTTCTCAAGTAGTGAAGTAGGTGACCAAGAATTCAAAGGGTATTATCTTTGGTTCGAGGAGACTAGTTTGGTTGAAGTGGAAGTGGTAGATGAAGTTCCTCCACCAAACTTTAATTGATCCTGAAGAACCTCTACTTGTCTAG